>JBBPRQ010000303.1:0-37334 GCA_038093095.1 Boletus insuetus | reverse complement strand
GTTCGAGTTTTTAGGTTAATTAGCTAAAGGCTAATAGCTTAAACTCATTTAGACTAGACTAAGTAGCACTACTACTACTAGCTAGTCACCCTTAGGTAACTTGTACTAAGCAGAAAACAAGTGCCAAACAGATTATCTAAGCATTTCCTTAAGTGGGCATATCAATTGCCAATTGTAACCTAAGTAAATCTAGCCTAGGAATACTTGGGAAATTGCATTAGAAATCACTCTGCTTATTCTGTTGACAAACATTCACTCCAGTTGCCCAATAAGATAAGGTTATCAGTAACAAATATTGCGTGTGAGCTGAGTGACCCATATAGTAATTTTCCCACGCTTCACCTTTAGTACAGCCACAGTAGTTCCTCAGGAAACATAGCTAACTTTTATTTAGGCATTTTACTACTGTTTTGCCTATATCAATTCCATTAGCAGGAATATTGTTGTGCTTTGTTTGGTGAAAATTACTTCATCATACAAGCTTCCATTTCGGCTTATAACCCCTATCACAGCCACAGAACTTGAAGCGCAGTAAAGCTTACAAGTTTCTATAGTTTCTTTAGCTAGTACATCTAGCACCATTTACCTAGTTTTTACTAGTCTTTTAGTAGTAGTTATCTTACTACTCATATTACCTACACTTAGCTGGGAAGAAAGCCAACCCTTTTCCCTAGACAATAGTCAGGAAAGGAAGAACAACCAGGGAGCCAATTGACTAAGTATCCTCACTCACTCAGTAGACTAGTTTTCTTTTCTTCTGTTTGATCTGGTAGTTAGTGTTGTCTCTATCACCAGCTTATAGTCAGATTGGGCCTGGAGGATTGATTGTATTTAGATTCCCCTAGCCATCTAGCAGTCTAAATCCTGAACAAACGACAGTGTAGCGAGTGAATCATGCTCTTTGCATGGACCTCTTTTACTACATGGAACAATATTAGAGTACCTTTGCTATGATATGATCATTGTTATCTACCATTGGTAAGGCGTCCCCTTGCACCCTTGGCAGCAGTTTTCAGAGATTGCCAAGACCTTAAGAGAGGGATACTTTGTAGGGCAGAATTGGCCTCAAGGAGTTTGCTTCCCCAGCAGATCCCCTGCTAAATCCAAAACAGGAAAGGGATTGCGTGTGCTGTTCCCTCATACCCTTGTGAAACTCTTGCATAAAACCCTTGTGATGATATGTGAAGTGAAGCCATTCTGCTGTCTCTTGCCATTATGTGTGGCAGTGCTCAAGCATCTTGCAAGTATCTCACAAGCATCCTGCAAGCATCCTACCTGGTAGATGCTTTCACATCACCTTCTCAAGCCCTATCTGTGCATAGTTTTCGAATTCTTTTATTTTTCACTCATTATGTTGGACATCAACTATGTTCTTATGTTACTGTAGTCACCATCATGCACAACAAAACACTGATATTCAACAAGACATGAGACTGTGTGGTTACAAGCATGAAGTCAGCAATCTATACCAAGAAGTATATAGCCTATTTATTGTCAGGCACTCCCTGCATCATCACACCCTGGTTTTGATTTCTGTGCCCACCATCAGGTCCAGAAGCAGTGGACAGATGGGGCAATGGACTGCCAAGTGTAGGAGGGCCTCCAAATTGCCTGTAGAAATATGGTGGCTTGTACCATGCACCACTGGCATGCAGCTGAGCATCAGTGAGGGTCAGAGTAGGATGCACACAGTCAGCATCACCATACACACCCTGATGCATGTAGGGACCCATGAAGACAGGTGGATAGACATTGAATCCAGGATGGCCATACCAGTCATTGCCAGGGAATTGTAACGCTCGCCCATAAAGAAGACTCTAATGCCGATACTACTTGAACTTTTGGTACACTTCACTTTCCTAATCATTGCTAATCTATTACAGAAATACCGAACAAATATCAACTATTGTCAAAACCCTCATCACATGACCTTTGTCACATGATCTAGTCACATGATCTTATCTCTTATCTCGGCTATGCACCTCATGGCGACCACATTGCATTCTTATCATCGCCTCATGCTTTTCCTCTTGACTCACTTTCCCTTATCAACCAATAGCAATAACCACTCTTATCTAGAGCCTATAGCATAAGTCTCTCTTATCTCTCTTATCACCTCATGCTACCCAGTGATCACACTATTAACTACTTATGGTCAGTATAGCCTCTAGCATAGCTTGGTCTGTGCACAGTCTCTCTTAGTATATATAAGTCGTACTTATAGTAGTACAGACCTTAGTTTTATTCACCTTTGTTATTTTCCTCTTGAAGTCCCTCCTAGGGCACTACCTTGTCATTGCTATAAATCCTCTGTTGTCTAGGATCACATATCCTACAGACTCGACATCAAGTTCCTTTGTAAGGTATAGCTGGAACAAGGGTCGTTACATCGAAGACTCAAGAGTCGCTACACTGCCCCCACGTCGACAATGTCAACAGGACAGTGGCACCACCCATGCCACTGAAACAAAGACAACGACGAAAACAATGACAATGCCATGTCACCACTGCCACTGTGCCTCCATGTCAATGACAATAGTGGTATAGTAGCACCACCCATGCCAATGAAGTGAAGATGATGTGACAACAACACCATGTTGCCACCACTGCACCTCCATGTCAATGACAACAATGCAATGACCGACAATGATACTACCCCATGACGACCATGGCAACAACAACGCAATAGCGCCACTACAATGATGACAATGATGCAGTGGTGACACAATAAAGACAAGGTGATGCACAGAGGTACTACATAGTTAAAATTTTAATACAATTTATTTTCTACTTCTTGTGAGTGCCTACTAGTGATCAGAGCAGTCTGAGTGAACCAGAAAAAAAAATGCATTTTGTTGTGCAATGTTGACCTTGGCCAAGAGCCGTACAGTGCTGTGAGTCCTGTAAGTCCTGTGACAGCCCTAGACAGGGGGGGACCTTCCTATATGGCTGTAAGTGCTGTACAGCACTGCACAACCCTGGACAGGACATAAGTGACTTGCAGATGGGACAAGCTGAGGGTGTCAAGAGTCATCAAAGTCGATCCAGGCCACGGAAATGTTGTTAATGGTGGCAAACCCAATGGGATAGACCTCTGGAGCATTGAGAATGAGTGTGTCATTGAAATGAGCGTACTATGTCAAGATAGAGGGCCAAGAGGTCAGACAGTGGTCCAGGAGGTGAGCAGAGATGCTGAGCGCAATTGCAAGCATGGAAACAATGAAGACAATGTCCATATGGATGGGAGATGCTGCGGAATAACCGCCACAATGAGCACAGTATGCCGCAACTCGAAATGACTCAAAACGGACATGCTAGCTGAGTACAAGGTAAGTCAGCATGGAAAACATAACCACACAATGGTGCACATATCTGAGGTGTCCAAACCACCACACAGTCATCCCAGGTCACCTACTGACCATGCCAACCTGCCACATTGCTGAGGATGACTGAAAACACAACCTAGAAGAGTTAGTCACACTGGCAGGAGGACTCACCACATCACCAAACTGCATTGAGGCTGAATTGGGTGAATTGAATGTGATGTCACCCTGAATATGGACCATAGACAATGGGGAAGCATTACTGGAGCACAATATGTGAAGATGGTGGCACTAGAGTTGATCAAGGACAGTCAGCATGTGCAGTCAGCACTGGCAAGCCCCAGCTGCAACTTACCATATATGGACACTGTGTGCATGTACACACCCATCAACACACCAGACACTCATTTCAGATGCAGATACAACTTGCCACAATGACAGGAATGACAGGAACAATGATAAAACTGCTGGACATCATACCCAGGCCTTGTCACACTCACCCTGCCCTTGTGCCACGTGCAAATACAAACAGGAATGCATAATGCGTTCTCATTTGTGTTCACATGACCACAAGGGCTCACAGTTTCTTGCCCTCCATCACAGTGGGTGTACCCACATGGGTTATGGATATAATCTGCTATGGGAATGGATACAGGTACTGCAGAAGCATATCTGTTTGCATGGGTATGGGTTTCTGCTGGGTATGGGTATATCTATGCTATTCCCTAGAGCACAGTGACTGGCTGGTCAATTCCAGTGAGATAGTGTCACCATTCTTCTAGCACACATATAACTGCCAGAAGTTCTTGATCATAGATGTTGTAATTACGTTCCACCAGTGAGAACGTCTTTGATATGTAGTACCAAGGATGCAGGTCACCATTGCCATCCTTCTGCATTAATATGCCACTGCTAGCCATGAGTGGGGTGTCAGCCATGACATAGAATGGTTTCAATGTATCTGGCATTGATAATACAGATTTAGATGTGAAGGCCTGATGGAGGAGATCAAAAGCCTTTTGTTGCTTGTACATCCAGGACCACAGCTGCCATTTCTTTGTCAAATCCAAGATCAGCCTTACAATATCGGAGAAGTTGGGAATAAACTTGCAGTAGAAATTGCAAAATCTGATGAATGAACAAATGGTGCAAACTGAGCACAGAGGTTCCCATTTTGCAATTGCTGAGAGCTTGGTGGGGTTGTTGAAGAGTCGTATGCCGGGAACAGAACACGAGCGACGCGGAACAGAGCAGCAGGTGTTGTTCATGATAATGGACAAGGTACAGTAGGGGAAGTGGCTACGAGATAAACTACATACTGTACAGTTGTTATGTAAGTGGTAGCATAGTGAACAATTCTACTCTAACAGGTGTCCATCTTGATCACCCCCTCATGAATGACCATCCCAAGGAATTCAACCTTGGATGCATTAAATGTACATTTTTCAACTTGAGGCTGAGTCAATTCTCTCTTAATCACTCCAAAACTTGCCTCATCCTGTTGTAGTTGACAAATAACAACAGTTCTGATAGTTTCATGTTCCAATCCTGGAACCCCTATTCCGGAACCACTTCCGGAATGTTCCCACACCTTCCAGACTGGAAACCACCGGAACCACTTCCAGAATATTCCCACACTCTTCTGAGCTCAGAAACACTGGAACCACTTCTGGAACTTCCTTGGAAAGCATGGAAGCACCAGAAGCACTACATCTCATTCACTTAATCCTTATAACCTTCTTTCAGGGTTATCATGGCAATAATGTAGGTAACATAATACAAGTGTGCCTTCACCCATAGCATATATATATTCTGTATCTCGCTCACAAGCACCTCAGTCATTTCTGCCCATCTTAGGCAGCAGCTGAGGTGTGTTACTTTTACTTACTAGTTTTATCCCTAACTAATGTACTATAGTATTGGGCAATTCCTGCCCTCTCTCAGACTTTAACAGTGGTGTTCCTTGAGATTCTTGGAGTGGATCAACATATCATCCATATAGATGATTAACCATTCTTCCAACACCATATCTTTGAAAATAAAGCCCATGAATGACTGGAAAGTCACAGGACTGTTGCAAAGGCCAAAGAACATAAGAAGGGGTTTGAAGAGGCTGAAGGGTGTGATGAACACTGCCTTCCAGGCATCTTTGGTTTTGATCCAGACATTGTTATATCTCCAGCAAATATCCATCTTTATAAAGTAGCATGAGCCTTTACTCTTTTTTTCATCTAACTTGGCATGCAGGAAATTTATCGTCAGTTTGCACTCAGCCTTGGCCAGCCTCCATCTCCTCAACCACAAGCTGTAGTCTACTTGGAGTCTGTACCATTTGACTTGTATTTATCCCCTGCATGTATCCCGCACCCACTGAAAATTATTTAGAATTTTTATATTTGTTGAAAATTTGCAATTTTTATTTATTTACTCAGTCAATGTGGGTTCAAATTGAATTGATTCCCCATATTCATCCTGAGGCCACTGATTATCCTTGAATAAATTATTTCAAAATCAGTAATTTCAAAACTAATTTTTTAAAATTCAGTCAATGCAGGATACATGTGGGTGATCAATCAGAGTTGAATGGTACAAACTCTGAGTAGCCTACAGCTTGTGGTTGAGGAGATTGAGGCTGGCTGAGGTTGAGTGCAAACTGACAATAAATTTCCCACATGCCAAGTTAGGTGAAAAAAAGAGTAAGCTGATCCATCAGATCTCTAATGAATGGGAGAGGGTAAGCATTTTTGACAGTGTGCTTGTTAAGATAACAGTAGTCCTGGCATGGCCTTAGGTTGCTGTTCTTCTTAGAGATGAAGAATGGAGATGCTTGGGGGGAGTTGGAAGGTTGTATATGTCTGGCCTTCAAATGTTCTGCAATAAATTCTTGATAAGCCTCACGCTCTTTGGGGTTGAGCAGATAGGCCTTTGCGACTTGTGGGGTGAAAGTGTTGTCCAGATCTATGCTATGATCAAATGACCAATATGGTGGAAGGGGACCATCGTCCTTCTTTTGAAAGATGTTTTTAAAATTGCTAAACTCCCTTGGGAGTTGTGTCCTGATTTTCAATGCTTTCTAAGCCAAGGAAGTCAAAATCATAGTTTCCTGATGAAGGGTCTGTTATAGATCTTTTCTTTGTCATCATTCTCCTCACAATCTAAGAGCTCCAGACAATCCTCCACCTGGGTGGTCAGTTCCACCTCAGTGACCTTCAGAGTGACCTTATCTAGTTTGGTCATGAGTACTAGGTCAACACCGCATTTCCACCATTGTGCTCTACATTGCCAGTGTTTTGTCACCTGGCATTTCCTATTGAATATGTGTATCATGCAAGCAGTGGTATACTCTTCACTCTTGCCTGTCCGTGCTGGGTTGGTTGGTTCCACCTCAGATAGTTGGACCTTTCCTGTACTCCAGTTTATCTCCAGGTTGTGATCATGGAGCCATGGTAGTCCCAGGATGACATTGTTCTTGCCACAGTCAATAACAAGGAAATCTTGGAGTTTGGTAGTTTCTCCAATCTTCATTAGCACTGATGCCTGTTTTTTTATCAGGCCATTATGGTTAGGTGTACCACAACATTGCTCACCTGCAGGGGAGTCTTGAGTCTCGTAGTGGGGATTCCACATGCTACAACCAAAGCATAATCAATGAAGCATCCAGTTGCGCCTGAGTCAATCAGGGCTTTCATGTGGACAATTTTGAACACAGTGTGATCAGGAGGATAAAGAGTGACTGGAATCAAGATAGATTGTGTAGTTGCCCCTGATACAAACACTGGGGGTAAGTGGTGATTAATAGTCTGTATGGTGGAAGAAGACGTTGATCCTTTTCCACCCTTCAAAAATCCAGATTGCCTAAGCCACAGGTATCCTTAAGCCTAGCTTGCTGGTTGGTTCCAGGAGCGAGCTTCTTCACAAAGAGGGATCTTGTGCCATGTGTGGTTGGTGGGATAGTGTGTTCTTGTGGAACTCACACTAACAGAAGACCACAGCTCTGTCTTCTATGGAAGCTGAGTACATGGCCTTGAGTGACTGTATGTGCCAGGCAATTTGGATTCATTAAATGATGGAAGAACTTGGCTATCGCCTTGGCCCCATCCCCGTTTGTGGTGACAATTAAGGTTTGCTCTTTATTGCACAGAACCCAGTTACCGAAAAATGTTCCAAACATATCCAGATCCATTACCACTTCGTATGTAATGCTATGGAAGCAGGTTGAGCTACTCTTTATTCCAGGAACTGACAATCCTATGGATATGTTCACTAAGAACCTTGGACATGTCAAGTTCAAGGAGTTTCACTCCCAGCTCAGTTTGGAATTCAACTCACCATCTTAGACTGTGTGGACATTTTTATTTTACTTTATATTCCTCACTTTTATATCTATATATCTACCATATACTAGACAAGGGGGAGTGTTGAAAGGACGCATACTTATAGTCATGTGACCTTATATTAAGTAGGCATTACAAAGTGTATATAAGACTCTGCTGAGTCTGAATATAAAATATCTCTCTTGACCAGCAACTGCTATCATCTCTGAGAACTCTCCAGCCTCCAAGGTAAGTACTCCTGGAGTAGATTCCTAGATAGTCTGTGGGGCAATGCCAGCTACCAGCTATTGCAACAGTTCTACTCTAACAGAGAGTTGCTGGGCCTTTGTTAATCCAGCACAGGTTGCTTCTGCCCCTACTATAATTGACCGGGGTTCGTCATACAGGTACATGCCTGGAGCATCTCCAGGACTTACCTCCCAGGTAGCCTCTCAGAGGTCCACCAACGTGAGAGTGGAATATCTGTTTGATCATACCAACCTGACTCCATGGTCAGCTTTGATCCCTACTTTTTGGCACTCTTGGTATGTGGCTAAATGTACCACAGCCATGGCCTGGTAACCCTCCTCTTTTACTTTGGGATCCATCACTTCCTCAAATGCAGTTTTGAGGATCTTAATAGCTATGCCCTGGTCCTTTTTACTAAGGCTCCCTATATAGCCCAGGACCTCTGAATCATCTTGCCTAATCACATTGATAAAGCTGTTATATAAGGTGGAAATGGCTCTGGTACTTTGCAACTGTTGTTGTTGGGGTGTGTGGTATCTGTCTTGTGATGAGCGAGAATGGGGATGGTAATTCTGGTTGGTTCCAGATGTCCAGTTGGTTCCAGATCAGTGGTTGGACAATCTACAGCCAACCTTGTGGCATGCAAAACATTGATTGTTCTTCATATGCTCCAACTGTTGGGTAGGCATTAAACATATGGCATCTACATCCATTGCGTAAGGGTCACGAGCACTGTGGGAAGAGTCTCTGGAAGGTGGAGCAGGAACATATGCGATCCCCTTGCACAAATCTCCAATCCTTTGAAACTGTTGAGAAAAGTGTCCTGCCTTGGTAATCCATTCCTTATAGTCAGTGGGTACTTTCTCACAAGAAAGCACCATGGATGCGAGTTGTGGGCTGAGGCCCCAAATGAACCACTCAACCAGCACAGGTGGGTCTTCAATACTGGTCTTCTCTGCAAGGAGTTGAAACTTTGAAGTGTATGTAGAGAATCTGTTACTATAAGTTCCATTGGGGAGTTTCTTGGTGACCTGCTTTAACTGGGAGAGGTCAATTCTAGCCTTTGCTGCCATGTCATAGGAAGAGAAGGCAGTCTTGAAAGCTTCCTTGATTTGGTTGAAAGTCTTTAAGTTATCTGGTATCTTTTGATTTGTGAGCTTTATCAGCCATCCTTCAGCAAAAGTCTTTTCTTGGCCCTTGCTAATCTTGTTGAGAAAAGTAAGGGACTTAGTCATATCCAAGAAAAGCTTGTTGTTGATAGTGAAGTAGGCTTGCATGGAAAGAAGCCATCTGTTCAAATCCTCTGCCTCTCTGGATTGTCCTTGGAAAGGCTGGCCTTTATTTCTGAAACCATATTATCATCTTCAGGAGTTGGATCAATGCCCTTCCTTGTCGGCAATTATCTTCAGCCAACTCTTGCTGTCTCCATTTATAGTCTGCCTTAGTCTCATTAGAGGAAAAGCAGTCTGGAAAGGAAACAAAGTATTGATGGCCAAGAGATAGATGATAGATTCATGGAAGTGGGGAAGGTGGAGCAGAACTCAATGTTGCCACTGTGGGGAGTATTGCAGGAGCGTCTGGTGAAATGGGATGAAGCTCCTAAGTCAAGGAGCCACATGTCATGAGAAAGGTGGTCATTATGTTCTCTTTCCTTTCCTTTACTCTTAGTTGTTTGCTTATTACAGTGGTCACACATTGAGAAGGGAGGAGTAGTAGTAGCATTGTCACTATCTATTATAGGCATATGCAAACTATATACCATCTGAGGCGAAAAAATCTGCACGTCAGTGCCTGCTAGAGACAGACAAAGGAAGAGAGGGACTTGCCACTGTGTGCTGTCATCAAAGAACTGTGCGATGTAGTCATCTACCTCCATCTCCTCGCCAAGGCTGATGGTGTCATCCTCATCCTCTGAATCAGAGAAGATCTCGACGATTCTTGGAGTTTCCATGTGCTCTATAAGAGAGGGTGTGGAGGGGCCAGTGTGGTTGGAGGGGATGGTTCTTGTGCCGAAGGCACCATCCTCATTGAAAGCAGAGTGCTGCCACACATGAATGTATTGGCGGTGGCGGTTGGTGATGGGTTCAAGGTTGCGAACAACCTGAGGAGTGGGGGTTTCCCCAATATGATGTGCGAGGGAGATGGCTGCTTGGGCCTGAGGGAAAGCGGGAGGGCCGTAGTGGATGGTGCTGATGGAGTGTGCCAGAGCATGGGAATCCTGAGTGGGCTCAGTGAAGGTGGTGGAGGCCAGGCTGAACACCATGGGCTCCTGGAGGATGTTTGTGAATGTGAATGAGGTGGAGGATGTTTTGGTGGCAGTGGCCACATGATCCTTTCGCTTTTTCTCTCCTTCTTCAGAGCGCTTGCCCTGACAACGCTTCTTCTTCTGGTCCTTCTTCTCCTCATCCTTTTTATTGGAGGAGGAGTCCTGCTGCTTTTTGAATTGGGAGGCGGTTTTGTATTTCGCCTTGATGGCATCCCAAAGTTCCTTGGCAGTGTCGTGGGTGGTGAAGTTGCTGGTGATGGAGGGGTCAATGCAGAGACAGATGGAGCCAAGGGCTTGGTCATCGTTCTTGTCCCACTTGTCCTGAGCTTCTTCTTCTGCTGTGGTAAGGGCGGTAGCGCCAGCAGCCATGATGGGGCAGGCTTTGTTCATCATCTTGTTCCAGACGCCAATGGCGCAAAGGTATGCCTCCATGTCTTGGGCCCAGCGATTGTAGTTAACGCCATTGAGTTTCACAATGGTGGTGAGGGTAGAAGACATAGTGGTAGGTAGGTTCTTGGAGGCATGACATGTCAGTATGAACCAATAAAGGAAGCGAGAAAAGAACATTCGCATCACTGAACAGTCAGAGCTTCCAGAATATAGAGTCATAGTGACCCCCTACATCCAGAGTCTGATGGCTGTTACTCTTGAGCTTTGCCACATCAGAGAGTGTCTGGTGTTTCCACTCAGGATGGCCTGTGTCCAAGGGTTTCACCCATGAGCAGATGACAAGTGGTAAACCACGTTGTCAGAGCTGTGGGGCTCATAACCTGTTGAAATAGCTGGTAGCTGGCATTGCTGCACAGACTACCTAGGAATCTACTCTAGGGTACTTACCTTGGAGGCTGGAGAGTTCTCAGAGATAATAGTGGTTGCTGGTCAAGAGAGATTCTTTTATGTTCAGACTCAGCAGAGTCTTATATATGCTTTGTAATGCTTACTTAATATAAGGTCATGTGACTATAAGTATGCGTCCTTTCAACAAGTCAAATCAGCACAATGGAATTAGTAGGTGTACATGAGATTAGTTGGCAATCGCAGAAAAAGGCTATAGAAACAAACCCGAACAGCTAATGTCCATATCCCTCATAGCACATCTCTGCGCTGTACTTGCCCATCATCTGTGTGGTACAAGAAGTCGATGGAGGTGGTACAATATTGCCACTGTCATGAAGCCAGTAGTAGCACTCTTGTTTTGCTCACAAATGCTTGGCCATCCTACAAAAGTTCTGGATGAATGTGATGCGCCCACTGTGGTTGGTGGGTACAAGTCCCACACAATCATCTAGATAACCATAGGTTAGCAATGCCCCAATGAAGTCTTTATCTGGGAGTGGTGTCTGTAGTATACTGTTGATTAGTTGTGTAAGTGGCATCTGACCGTAGAAGTGCAGTAGACTGCACGCCATGCATAAGAAACTGCTCTCATTGACTGTAAGTAGAGGATTAGCTGTGGTGAAGTACAACAGGTGTGAGAATGTTCCTGTGGAGAGCATAGATAACAATGTCCTTGCTTGAACAGAGTGAGAATTGAGCGGAGGTGAGAACCACATGGACTGATTGGATGGCAGTCAAAACCTTCTTGTATAGGGCACAAAGTTCATCCATGAGTGTAGCATAGTCTGATTGTGAATGGTAGACATGGAGTTCATAGGCATAGAGGCACCCACAACAAATGTTTGGGGGGTACCTGAAAAGGAGATGACTTCTTGTTGCTCCATCAGCATCGCAGAGGCAATGTTGGTAGTCCTTAAGATCTCTAGGGGCTGTTCCGGGATGGATGATCACTGTATCTATGTAAGTTGAAGGGAATTGTCCTTTGAAGGGGACTGCAACCTGCTTGTCTGAGTATTTGACAGGTGCTGCAAAGTGTTGAGTATAGCTTACCATGGGCAGGTATCAACCTTGTCCATTGAACATGCTGTTAACCAAGGGGATCAACATGAAGTGGTTCATGGTCCTAGCCAACAACTCAGCCAGGTTGAAATAGTGGTTGAGGTAACTGCACAGGTGGAGTTCACCCTTTGTGTGATAATGGTGGACCATGCTGGCGTCATGGTATGGGTAATCCAAGGATAATGACCAGCTGCTGTCATTGCTTGCTGTGGAGCTGGCCTCATCATCAGATTCTGAGCCTGATGATAGTGATGATGTTGATCACAGAGTAGGGGTGGGGGATATGGAATCCAGGAAGTAAGGCTACTTGATTATTATAGGACTTGTAAATGGTGGTCCACATATAGCCAAGTGGTGGACACTGAGGCCTTTAGTGAGTAGGTCCGTCAGTTCTTGTGCCTCAAAGGGAGATTATGGTGCATAAGTGCACCTTGATCCCTCATACTCACTTTGTGGAATCACTCATACTCCTTCTCTTTCTCCCTCTTAATCCATTCCACAAGTTCCTGTGTCCTCTGGAGGATGTCTCATTAGAGACTTTTCTTTCATCCTTCTTCATCCTCATACTCTAATGGTAAAGGAGAAGGAGGAGTAGGGTAGACGAGTTGAGGGTCCCCATTAATGGGTGGGGGATATGAGGAAATGGCACATTGGTGCTGGATATGCTTCTTATAGAGTGTATAGTAGTTATGGATGAATGGAGTGGGGGTGTTGACAATATTCTGCCAACCATAGATAGCAAAGGGAAGTGGGGAAATAATTCAATGAGCATTGCATTGTCAGAAAGGGGGAAATTTAGAATATGTAAGTTGCTGACTTCTCAGCTAGAAATCAGTGGCGATTTGGCTGGAATGACATATGTCAAAGTGTATTCATCCTTGATGTTAGCAATGACAGACTGCAGGGAAGTAAACTGCACTGGGTTCAAAATCAGACTATCAGCGCTGCAGTTACCAAATGGGGCATTTAGAAGAGTAGGTACACTTAACAGATGAGTATTGTCATGTAGTGTAGTAGCTGGACACATAGTCAGTATATGGAGATCTGGATCAGATTGGAATGCAGTAGTATATGCTGCCGTCAATGGATTGGAGGCAACCATTGTGGACTGCATCCACTGTTCATAGTCATAAACATCCATCTCCCTTAAATATATTGGGATTCCTTCCTTTTTCATCATTTAGACTAGCTACTTCATTATAGTGAGAGTTGCTGTTCTAATACTGCAACTTCCTGTGCATCCATTGTGCAATCAGTTAGCTGGGCATAGTGCACTGCTGCACTTGCTCAGCTATTGCCATTGACATCACTTATGGGTCACTTGGATGACATGCTGTCAGGGCTTGGGAGTAATAGTAGTTCTACTGTTCAGGTAGCATCTTCATTGACATGACAGAATTTCAAATATGTGCTGTTAAGAAACTCATTAATTGAGGCGAGATTGCAGTGCTACCAGCCTCGCCCGAGCAGTATGTCGGGCAGGCAGATGTTGGATATCCAGTAGTTAGCATTAGTTAGTATTCCCCCTATTTGTAGTTCTAGCTTAGGTATGTATCCATTGAGCTCACTGCGACATCCACTCACATCTGTAAGTACAATAGATTCACTAATACCTACCAGTACTCCAAGACACTACTGCCAGACCAAGTGTTTGATCAAGTTTACTTTGCTACCTGAGTCTATAATAGTAGTAATTACTTGGTTGCCATATTTAGTATGTATGCATAGTAAAGGCATGCCTGCCTGTCTTGTCTCTGGAGAATCTGCCTCAACATGATGTGATGTGACACATGGTGCCTTGGCTATACTTACCATTTTTGGTTTCAGGCAGTTTACTAAGATATCACTCAATTCCTTTGACTTACCAAGCACCTCACCAGTGGTCAGACTAATCTGGGTACATAGTATCTTTCTTATTACTCCATTCATGTCGTTTTCCTATGCTAACAGTGATTTCCTCACCATGGGTTGCTTAGGTGGATCTATTGTACTCAAGTCTGTGGCATTTAGCCAAGGCACACGCTGCTCAGGACTATACATGTGGAGTTTCAACTCTCCATCTTTGTGTTAGGTAAGCTCTCTCTTCTTAGTCATTTCTTTCTTATTGTTTCCTGTAGTGTCCTGCATCTCAACATCCCTGTCAAGATTATGGGTCCTTGACACCTGGGGAATCCATCTCTCATCTGCCCCCCTGTTTGTATCAGTGGAGGCACTCATGGCTCATGGCACTGGCTGCCAAGTATTAGTCAGTGAGTATTTCTTTGTCTCGTCTGATTTGTTCTCTGAGTGTTTACTATTATCTAGGCTCTTCCTGTGCTGGATCATAGGGCTGGCTTTGCGCCAATGTTCTCCATTCCCTTTGTGAGTACAACTTCATTCTTTCTGGTTCTATTAGCTGATCTGTTGTTATTCATCTCCTTAGTGTTCCGTTTCTGTGTGGGCAGAATGTAGATGGCATCCATCACCTGCTGGTTCATTTTATGGGGTGTTCACTTAGCAGCATACACATGTACAGGTAAGTCATCATCATCATCATCATCATCATCTTCTTCTTCCTCATTACTAACTGCATATCTCTTGGTGTAGATATTATTTTCTCTGTCGACATCATCATCATCCCCATGGTCATCCATGCTCGGTATGACATAGTATACAGCGCCATGGTTACAATGTGAACAGTCTACGGTCACGAGGTGAGTTGCACAACTTCTCCTCATTCTTACTGATTCTTCATAGGCTTCAACTAGTGTCTGACTAGACCATCTCTTGAGCACAAGGCATGTATCAGGTAAGTCAAGCCGTCCATCCACTGTACAGATCAGGCTTCTACTTGCTAACAAATTGTTTATTGCAGGACATCCTCATGTATTATGGGCCTGGGATTTGCAACCTCTACATGCACCATATGGAAAGATATGTGGTTGAGAGGGTCTGGGGGTACTGTTAGGTACTGTTGTTATGTGGTAGTCATAGTGAATAATAGGGGTAAAAGTGGCTACTGTCTAGTAGCAGTGGATAGGTGGATGAATGCATGACACTAGTGGTCAATAGAGATGTAATGATAAAGCCAACCCCTCGCGGTGGGCTTCAGTTGTTGTTTGTTTAGGATTTAGACTGCTAGATGGCTATGGGAATCTAAATACAATCAATCCTCTGGGCCCAATCTGACTATAAGCTGATGATAGAGACAACACTAACTATCAGATCAAACAGAAGAAAAGAAAAGAAAACTAGTCTACTGAGTGAATGAGAATACTTAGTCAATTGACTCCCTGGTCATTCTTCCTTTTCCAACTATTGTCTAGGGAAAAGGGTTGGCTTTCTTCCTAGCTAAGTGTAGGTAATGTGAGTAGTAAGATAACTACTACTAAAAGACTAGTAAAAACTAGGTAAATAGTGCTAGATGTACTAGCTATAAAAAGTGTAGAAACTTGTAAGCTTTACTATGCTTCAAGTTCTGTGGCTGTGATAGGGGTTATAGGCCGAAATGAAAGCTTGTATGATGAAGTAGTGTTCACCAAACAAAGCACAAGTTTGTTCCTACTAATGGAATTGATATAGGCAAAACAGTAGTAAAATGCCTAAATAAATGTAAGCTAGGTTTCCTGGGAAACTACTATAGCTATACTAAGGGTGAAGCGTGGAAAATTACTATATGGGTCACTCAGTTCACATGCAATATTGGTTATCAATAACCTTATCTTATTGGGCAACTGGAGTGAATGTTTGTCAACAGGTTTAGCAGGGTGATTTTCTAATGCAATTTCCCAAGTATTCCTAGGCTAGATTTACTTAGGTTACAATTGGAAATTGATATGCCCACTTAAGGAAATGCTTAGATAATATGTTGGCACTTGTTTTCTGCTTAGTACAAGTTATCTAAGGTTGACTAGCTAGTAGTAGTAGTGCTACTTAGACTAGTCTAAATGAGTTTAAGCTATTAGCCTTTAGCTAATTAACCTAAAAACTCGAACTAATTGAGCTATCTAGTGCTATAAACAGCTACTATTAACTCTAATGAACTCCAAAATGAGCTGTTTCTTTGGTGACAAAATCCACTCCTTATATACTAATTTACATGAGGCTGTTCCCATATGCAGATGCTTTGGGGCTATGTACAATGCTAATGTGCAATATGCTCTTCGGATGGCCAAGAGAATGATTGGTATATTGTCTTGGTGATTGCTCATCCAATTCTGAGGCTATGGATAAGGGACAGAAACTCTTCACAGATATAAGGCTGTGTGTATCCTGGGAGATTTCAAAACCTTATAATTGTGTAATCTGAGCCAAACAAATCCAATGCTATGCTGCAAGGACATGTGACTCTAGAGCTGTGCAGGTGAAGCAAAGCACCACATGATTAGATAATCTACATAGGGGCTTTCCTACATACAGGAGGCTAATAAAGTGTATGTATTCTGAGTGTAGTAAACACTATTTTTTAAGGCACTTCAGAGGAGATTTGTGAATATCTCTTAAAGGGTTTGAAATGAGAAAACGAAACTTGGAGGGTAGGTAGCTAGTGTAGTAGACTATCTGTAAATGAAATATCAGAATTTTTCAACTGTTGATTAGCCTGGAAATCTAAGGGTTCATGTCCTGACTCAGCATGATATTGATTTCATGCAGGTCAGCAGGTCGAATCAGGATGTCAAGGGCTCAAGCACGAGTAAGAACAAGAGATACTGTAGTAACTAATCTAACTAACATATGAAATAAGTATAAAATTAAGAGTCCTTCAGTGTGGTGTTGTAATGCACAGTGATGTATTGACAGAGTGTGCTGTGATATGGGTCAAAGAAGTGTAGCACGAAAGAACAGAAGGGTGACAAGGGAGTACTGAAGGACGGTGCTGAGCTTTGAGACAATGAGAAGCCTAAGCAGTCTCTCCTATCCTAGGTATGACGAGGTGCTCACTAGGGATTCGGAGGAATGACTAGAAACAACACTGATATTGTGTAGAACTAGCTTAAGGAAAAATACAGGCAAGTGAAGCAAGACTATTTATATGGTAGACCCCTGGTCCATGCAAGAGATAGAAAAGGAAATAAAAGGAGCAGAAGCCCAAAGGTGTTCTGTCTCCATATAAATATTACTCAATGTGCAGCAGTGAGTCATGTCCAAATATAAGTGCGGAGTACTGTGCGGAGTACTGTGCAGCACAAATATGAAATACTAACAGAGTTCCACAATGGAGAAGTCTGAATAAGGCAATATGGAACAGAAATGAAAAGGAAGTCTATATAGGGTATCAGGGGTGGGGCGCCATGTGAGCCATAAAGAGACAGTGAATCAGAAAACATATCTGATAATGTGGAGGACAACACCACTACAAATACAACCACATATGGTGAGAGAGTGTCTGTAGACGAGAGAGCGAACAAGTATAGGAAGAAAATGAGTACCCCCTTAGTAAACCATAACAGGTGTGGTCTGAGACTGTGCATGCACTTGTTAACTCCAATAGCATGGCATGCAAACCACAATAAATGACTCACCACATTGCATTCAGCAATCTACCAGCAGTGCAGGCTCATATCAGCTTGGAATTTGTACCAACTGATAGCCAAGCTCCTCATTGCCTTTCTGGATTTTGTTGTGAGTAAGTGCCAATCTTTTATGATCTTTGGCATATTTTCTAATTTAAGCATTCAACACACAGGAATGCCCTTGAAAAGACTTGTATCTTGCACCATGATATTAGCCTTGTAAACCTCTTTCTGGTATTCATAGAAACCAAGTGAACTGATCATTGCTTGATAATGGGCCATATAGCACTGAAGTTGCAAGACATACTGTGTGCAAGAATCTCAAGCCTTGAGTGATGAGAAGTAGTCAGTGATTGGGGCTATGCAGTCCCAGTCATTTCCTTATCACCATCAACTGACACTGTCCTGACTGTACCTGGTTTCTCGTTCTCATCAACCATACTTCCACTCCCTCATCCAGCATAGAATCTGGCTTTCCATTAAGCACAACATCCATGTCCCCTGCTGAGCACAATGTGTTACAGTCTACAAAGGGGGTACTCATTTTTCTTCCAATCGTTCTCTCACCTCTCATCTCATTCTCTCACTATACACAGTTGTAATCGTAGTGGAGTTATCCTCCACACTACTAGATGTGTTCTCCTGATTCACTTCTCTTTACAGCTCACACAGCGCCCTACCCTGATACCCTATTTAGACTTCCTTTCCAACTCTGTTCTGCATTGCCTTATTCAGACTCCTTTCATTGCAGAACTCCATTTGTATTTCATATTATGCTGCACACTATATCTCAGATCTGACCCGCTGCTGTGCATCAAGTCATACGTAGACAGAGACGGAACTCCTTCAGGCCTCCACTTCTTTATTTCCTTTTCTATCTCTCGCACAGACCAGAGGCCTACCATATATATAGTCTCACTTCACTCACCTGTATTTTCCCTTAAGCTAGTTCTACGCAATATCAGTGTTGTTTCTAGACCCATCCTCTGAGTCCCTAGTGAGCACCTCATCATACCTAGAATAGAAGAGACCCACCTAGGCTTGCATTCCTCTCAAGCTCAGCATTGTCCTTCAGTGTTACCTTGTCACCCTTCAGTCCTTACTTGCTATGCTTTTTCGACCCATATCACAGCACGCTCTATCAACACATCGCTGTGCATTACAAAAGAACCAGCTTTTCCATCCACCTCTACTATTACATAGAGGGCATTCCCCCATTTCACAATGTCTCACTTCAGCAGATTTAGAGTACCTTCAGACTCCCCACCATGAACCACACTTCCTGTTCCTCCCTGCTTCCACATATCCATCGTTTACCCAACAACCACCCCTTCTATCTTGTCTGTCCTGATTGATACGCCCCTCCGGATATCATTGCAGAATACCGACAATGTCAATGGGCACTCACAGATATCAACCTAAGCCAAGGTTGGAACCTCAACAACCTCCCCTCGGTATCTAAATTAGCTGCCATCCCCTCCCTGACTCCCACATCCCCTATCGTTCCTGATGAGGAACCTCCTGCTGTTTTTCATGACCATTATCCAGAACCAACCATGGAAGACATACAAATTGACCTAGCTCTAGACGAGGACTCTGACACAGAACTGACTGACACAGAGATGGTATCAGAAATCAAGGCTGCCCTCCCTAAGGACTTTATGGGGGAGGCTGAGGATTGCAACCAATGGCTCCTCACAATGGACACCTACTTCACTATCAACAATAGGCTTTTCTTGGACCACAATAAGTCACTCACTTTTCTCAACAAGATCATTAAGGGCTGAGGGAAGACCTTTGCTGAAGGATGGCTGATGAAACTCAGGAACCCCTCTATTCCCAATGACTTAAAGACCTTCACCTGCATAAAACAGGCTTTCAAGACCGCTTTCTCTCCCTATGACATAGCTGCTAAGGCTTGGATTGACCTCTCCAAACTCTGTCAACATGCTGGAAAAGATACCAAAGGAACGTGGAGTGACAGATTCACTACATACACTTCACAATTCCAACTTCTCACCAAGAAGTTGGGAATCACTGACAATCATGCTTTTGTGGAGTGGTTTATCCAAGGCCTCGCACCAAAGCTCGCCACAATGATCCTGTCGTGTGACACAATCCCAGACAACTACAAGGCTTGGATAAAGAAAGCCGGCCAGTTCTCCCAACAACTACAGAGAATTGGGGACCTATGATGGGGTGTGCCACATATCCCAGGCCTCTCCTCTCAAAACCACAAGGACCCATATGCGATGAATGTAGATGCCATGTGTCTGTCGCCAACTCAGCACACTGAGTATATGTGGAAAAATCAATGCTTCATATGCCATAAGGTTGGCTGTAGGTCTACCAACCATGCCAGATCTATCGATCAGACCATATATCCCTGCCCAACCACATCCTCCAGATGCTCCAGATGTCCAACTTACAAAGTCCCACAACAATGGGCATGAACCACCACCACAACGGAGGAGGATGATGAACTCTCGGCTTACCTAGATGCCATGGATAGCTTAGAGAAAGGCGCTGCAATTAGGGTCCTCAAAACTGCTTTTGGGGAGGGCAGCTTGTCTGTGGACAAGGAGGAAGGCTACCAAGCCATGGCTGAGGTATAGGCAGCCTCATACCAAGAGTGCCAAAAGGAAGTGACCAGGGCAGCACCACGAGCCAGGGCTGTACGGTCTGGACCATGGAACAACCAAATTTCCATCTTAGCACTGGTGGACCTCTGGATAACCACCCTGGAGGAAGACGCGGATCATTATCCGTGCACGTACGCAAATGGTGAAAATTTCCAACCAATGCTGAAAGTGGAAGCAACTACTCCCATGGATAAAGGGATGGGGTTTGGACTGCAGCCTTCTTCACAAGAGACCACCATGAGAAACACAGTCAAACATGGAATTAAGGTGGTAAGAGTGGTGAGTGAAGAGGAAGAGACTTGTGCAATAGGTGGAACTGACTGCCACATGACGTCTAGGACCAGGAACCAACCTGGCAACCACATACAGCAAAACACCGGTTTCTGCGTAAAGACATGTGCGATAGGTGGATCCAACCACCACACATGGCCTGGGACTGGAACTGACCAGCGTCCCACATCTGGAACCGACTGGAGCTCAACACCTGGAACTGACCAGGGTTTTTAAAGGGCAGGATTAGGTCAATGTCATACCCTGCCCATCGTTCTTTTTCACTTAGATGTTCTCCAGTATTCGTGTCAGGAGGTTCTTTCCAATCCATATTCATGCCCATCACCCTCTACACTCCTGACCAAACTGCGTTCAAAAGCATTGACACAAAAGCCCTCATCAACAGTGGGGCATTCAGATGTTTTATCAACTACACAATGGTGATGGCATGCGACATTTGTTACGATTCTCTCTTTTCCTTTTACTTTGCATCAACGACGTGTCTCGTCTTATCTCTACAGACTTATCTTTTCTTTCTTCCATGATGACACATTCCTCTCACGTGTTCTTCCCGTCAGCATCCGACGAACTCCACTTACTTAGTCATTATCTCTTCCATCCATTTCTATCTGTTTCTATGCCTGCCCTTAACGCTTGTATATCCAACATATATAAGTCATAGATACCGCTCTAGCGTTTCCCCATGCTTGAGCTCCTTTGTCTTCCTGTACTTCGTACAATCTATTTGCTCTTGCCTCATCCTCCACTGGTTCTAGCCCAGCCTCCCTTGAAATACTGGTTTCAGCCCAGTCCCCTTGACCCTTGTGTGGACGCCCCCACAAGGTACCCTAGAACCCTTGAACTACTGGTCTCAGCCCAGTCCCCTTGACCTTCGACCCTCCGTTCTATAAGTCCTCGTCATACTTTTGACTCGACGCTCTTGTCCCGTGACCATTCAAAGGCTACGCTCGTTCCTACCCGGACCAAGCATAACAACATTCCCACCACACGACTCAAGACTCCCTTACGGGCTCACAATGTTGACAGATCTTCAAACAAAAATGGCCTAATACGAAAACAGGCTTCAGTGGGCCAAAGATCATGACATCAGTCCCTGATAGATATGGGTTATATGTGCAGGATAGCAGAGGACATGTCATATACATGTGGATAGTTGAGGAACTCTTTGGTATAGTGTGAGTTGTGTCCATCAACAAGCAGGAGTTGAGCATGCCCATGTGCTTTATGGCATGTTTTCTGATCAAAATCAGCAATACATAGTGCTCCAATTACATGCTCTGTCCAGCCCTTGTCAGAATGGGCAATACTAAACATAGGTGAGTCATAGTGTTTTCCATTCATCAATAGATCATTAATGGTGCTCACAATGTTTGTAAGGTATTGTCTTGATGCCAATTCATTGGTCCTACAATGTATATGCACATTGGTGAAATTGTGCTCCCATCTGCACAGATTACAACCATAATGGTAATTGTCTCCTTATTTCCATTGCATTGCTGATATTGCATCTTCACAGGTGTTCTCATTCACTATCTGACCATGGCTAGAGTCTACATCAGCAAAACTCTGAGTTTGTCACAGGTGTCCTCAGATGGTGACAGGTTTCATCATTATTGACAGGTAGTGACAGATCATGACAGCTCATTGACATACATAGTGTTTTAAAACCCAGTCCAGGAGTGGTGAAAAGACTGGCAACTGGACTGTAGTTGTAGTTGTCTGGTTTACAGAAATTCAAAAGACTGGTTCAAAACTGGTTGCAACTGGTGTACAGCCACATATTCTAATTAGTACTGTCACCTCTAATTTCTTCAGAATTTCTAGCAATTTATTTCAATTTTATTCACCCATATAGATTTGATGGCATTTCTATAGGTCTAATAATGACATGCCAGCTTAAAATATGCATAGCTCATGACTGTGTGGTCCTATTTGGGTGAATATTAGATTATTAATCACTCTTATGTATAGCTTATGGCAATAGTCTGTTCTCACTGTAATGCACAGTACACTGTAGTGTTGGTGAGCTGTGTGGTGATATGGGTTGAAGAGACATATTGAAGTAACAAAGGAAGGGTGAAGTGACAAGGAAGGGTGTAAGGAACATAGGTCTATCTTTGAGACCATGCAAAGACTTAACAGTCTCTCCTATTCAGGAATCTCCCTGGACTCAGAGGTCATAGAAACCATGCTGATATTGCATAGAACTAGCTTAGGGAATTACAGGGAAAGTATAAGACTATATATATGGTAGATGTTATGACTTGGTCCACTATAATGACAACAGTTAGTAGAGCAAGCCATAGACCTCAATTGGCAGGAGATCAGATGGTTCAAGGAATAAGCAATGTTCAAGATGTCATGTCTGATTATGAAGGGAATTCAGAGAGGCCAATCTACTAGGTAAACCACAAAACCATGAGGTAAGACAAGAGTAAAGTACAGGATACAAGGTGTAGGATTTATATAAGTGTTGTGGCTACACACAAACCAAAGGAAACAAGGACGAAGACAGGGAGATACAAGAATCCATGGAGGAACCAAGATATGGATACAAGGTCTGAGAGAAGTCGAAGACATGGAAGAACCAAAGGTACAGAGTTCGAGAGAAGACAAGGAGGCATGGAGAAACCAAAGTAATGGTACAGAGTTTGAGAGAGGATGTGGAGAAATCAAGGTTTAAGGATGTAGATGAAGAGTTCAAAGAGAGTCTAAGGGTAAGGACATAGATAGAGAAGATGGAGACATAGGGTTTGAGGGAAGACAAAGAAAAGGTGGGTAAGCATCACCAACTGGACAATGCTGAGGTGAGTTGTAACAGTAGGCCCTGGTCTGTGTGGGTATCATAAAAGGAAATAAGAAGCAGAAGCCTTCAGGGGTTCCATCTCCATGTAAGTATGATTCAATGTGTGAAACAGTGAGGCATATCTAAATAAAGAACAAATGGAACTCCACAATTAGTGAAGTTTAAATTAGGTGATTATGGAATGGAAGTGAAAGGAATTCTAAATAAGGCAATGGGGTAGGGTGCCATGTTAGACAGAAATGAAAAGGAATCAGAATATACATCTAAGTATGTGGAGGACGACTCCACTACAAATACAACTGCATACAGTAAAAGAATAAGTCTGAAGACAAGTGAATAAAAAAATATAATGAAAAAGTGTACCCCCTCTATAGACTGTAACACTCACCTCATGGTATCCAGTGACTATACTTTTAACTACTTACAGATAGTATAGCCTTTACATAGCTTGGTCTGTGCATGATCTCTCATAGTATATATAGGGTATACCCAGAGTCACCATGGGGCATGGTGACCCTGCTGGTGACCCTGCATAATGCCAAGCAAGGTCACCACACCAGCATATACTCTGTGACCTGGTGTGGGAGCTTGGCAAGTGTCTTGGCAAAGAGAGAGGGGGCTTGGCTTGGTGGCAGCTCAGCATATGGCTTGGTAAGGGGAGAGAGGGGGCTTCTTACTACCTAGCTACCATAGTGTTTTTTTTCATAGTATGGTAATTGCACCCCACTGGGCTGCTGACTCAGCAGCAAGCAACTTCCATTCCTTCCACTTGCCATCAGCACATGATCATGTTCATGGCACTCTGCAGGGATCGGATGATGGCCTACCTCTGTTGCACTGGCTATGCTGTGTCAACACAGTCATTTGGAGACCAACAAACACCAGTCATCACTTTGACCACCTGACCTGCAAGCCCCATTGCCCTGCTCAGCCACCTTCCAGTACACAGATTGATCACCTCGATCATTCCTGTCTCTCCATTCCATACCAGTTTCTGTTGTCTCTATAAGGTCAGCAAGTGCAAGGAAGGGAGATTTTGAGCAGTGTGTATGCAGTGCATATGCTCACTTGTTTTACTCTCTTCATTTACTGATCACTCTTCTTTCATTCTCTTTATTCTCTCCACTTCCTCCACATGGAGGAGAAAGTGGAGAAACTGGATGTGCACAATCTTTACAAGCCCCTACTCTGTCCCATCTGTTCAGTCTGCCTGTATCCTGCAGTGATCTCTTTCTTTTGCTCACTGATTGTTTGTCTTGCTCTCTCTCCACTCTTTGCCTTGTTCCCCTACCTTCAAATGGAGGGAGTGGACAAACTGGGCATGCATGCACTTGCCAGCCCCACTCTGTTCAACCCATTCGATCTGTCTGCTCTGAGCAGCACCACTTATTACACTCACATGACACAGCATGAGGTGAGTTCTGCCATGTTTCTTTCTTTCTCTTCACACTTTCACTCATTTCAAGTTTTGTTTCTTATGTTCCTTCCTTAGCTCAGCTGCTTTGGCAATGTGACCAATATAAAGGCATGCACTGCACTGTTGGAGCAACCCTGCTCTGCACATTCTCCCACCAGGACCCACCTTTAACCTCACACAACCATAATGCCCACTTGTTGTGCTTCATCACCATTGCTACCCCCAGACCTACCATTGCACACTACAAAGTGTGCATGAATGCACCACAACCCAAGCATTCCCACTCAGTCACCAGATCTATCCTCCACTGGCAAGACAACTGACCTACACATTGCTAACAATGCCGAGAATGGCCTCAACCAATGTGACAGAAATTCCACCAACTCCAGTGTTCCATCTGAGCAGCTACCCTTCTCCATGCCAAACATGGCTCACCCCCTCTTGGCTGCTGTCATCTCTCCCCACATGTAGAACTCCCTGATACTACTTAAGCAGGAGATGTATGATGTTTGCCTGAAGATTGGACAGAAGGGGACAGAAGGCAAGGGCATGGCAAAGTCCTACCAATGCCAGATGCAGAACTACCAGGTGTGGTTTGAGCTGGAGCAGTTATGATTGCTGCAAGTGATCCTTCACCAGTGGCACTACCTGCATTTCCTGTCACCACTGCCAAGGTGGCAGCCTTTCTCAACCATGAATCCACTTGTGAGAAGGTGTGTCCTTTAGGTCTGGCACATTACTCTGCTGGCTGAGTTTTCTGTTTGTGTCATTTAGCTCAAGTGTGGGAGTAAGTCCCAGATGATCAAGGGCTTGTGTTGGGCAAGTTGCACATTGCACAGGTCGTCAATGCACTTGAGAATCATAGGCTGAACCACCAGCATGAGTATTTCCATGACCATGAGACCAGGGTTGGCCTCCACAAGGATGTATGCATTTGGGCATTCAAGTCTGCCTCAAAGCACAATGAGCCAAGCCAGATCAAGAAGTCACAGGCCATCAAGGCTGCAGGTACCACCTCTGGTGAGTTGTCACTCAGCCAGCTCACCATGGCATCTCATCCATGCTCATCACTGATGCTGAGGGATGCATATCAGACATGTACTCAAAGGAGAAACTTCTTTAATGCTCACTCTGGGTATTAACAGACTTCTCTGGGCGACAGCACATTTTTGTCAGTCTGTGAGACCATGCAATGTTGCTCCTGTCAGCAACATCTGCCTTTTGCAGCAAGAGCTGCTGCATGCTTCAAGTGGTCTGATCTGTTTCAGACTATAGCTCCACTAGACCAGATGACTAAAGTTGAGGTAAGGACACTGCTGATTGAGCTTCAATTTCACTTGAGATCTTACTGGATGCCATTGGACATGTCCTTGCAGCTCTTGCGGACAATGCAAAGCACAACCAGCATGGGCAGGTGGATGAACACAGTGTTATCTGCCACCACTATGTGGAGCTCTGCACTGTTAGAGCACTTGTATTCATGTTTTTTGGACATTTCCACATTCTGGACAGCCCTAGGACCTCTGAGCTTTGTCCCTGACTTTACCAACAAACAATATGGTGAATATGGTCATCAGGAGTGGTACTCCCACTTCCTCTTCTATGTAGGGTCTGCAGTGAAAGAGATGTTATATGACAATGAGTCTTCAAGACCTGGGCAACCATGGCAGGTCATGTTGATGAGGGTGATTGTGACTGTAGACCATCACAAGCGCATCATGATCATGTACAAGAAGAACAATGTTGACATCACAAAGAAGATCCATACTAGATGCCACTATGTAGCACTGACTGTGCACATGCACAGTGCCAGCATGAGTAGCGCCAAGGCCCTTGGTGGATGGAAGGAGAGTGGCTCCTTCAATTCTGTATATGACCATGCATTCCCCCTTAATGCTCTGCTTGGAGCTGCAATGTACAATGAGTGTTGGCCTGAGGAGTATGCACTTCCACATGCCTGCCTTGGTGAGTTACTATCACTTATCCTCCATCATTAGGAAGTATGGATGGCTGCTGATTGACCTATGTCACTGCAGTCCCTCCCCATAGTCTCCTCACTCAGATCTTTCCATTCATTGAATCAGCCCAGGTGGAGCTGCAGAAGCATGTCCAGAAGTCTCCACTAGCAATTGACATTGCCCTCAAGTAGTTTCTTTCTGTCCTTGTTTGGTTTCAGATTGTTCTGCTTCAAGATGCTGCAGTTCTCTATGCCCAACATCCCAAACTCCCAGTATTTAGTTTCATCCATTCAATACCCCCCAGTTTCACACTTTGCTCTTCAATCAGTCCAGCAGGTGGTGAGTGCAGAGGAAGCCTCCTGGCTTGCCTTTCAGAACCTGCCACACCATCTGGTCTCAAGTCTTTAAGGGATTGTCACCAGCCTGTCACTTCAACAGCGGGCACAAAGAGCAGAGAATGAGGCACTTTGCCTCCAGATGCAGCAGCACATTGCAACATAGAACATGTTGCTTGCTGAGCTTGCCAAACAGCCCAAGGCTTAGGGAGCTACAAGGGGAAAAGCATCACAAGGTGTGTGTGAAACTGACTTAGAAAAGGACTTGATCTTTAGCCCATACTGAATCACCAGCCTGTTCCACAGCTCCACTCTTGACCATGTCTGGAGCTATTCAGAGTCCTGTAAAGGTATTAGCTCCAAGCTCACTGCCTCTTTAAGGAGCCAGTGTTCAACCAGCCCATGCTCCTACCAGTGGTCTGGCAGCCAGTCATGACTCCATTCAAGTTCCTGGCCTAACAGATATCATCACCATCTCTCCAGTGAGCCAGCCATCTTACACAAACCCTCACTTAGAGATTTGGATGGCCCTCACCAAGTGCTATGGAAGGGTGCAGCTTGATGCCTATCAATGGGAGTGGAGGGATGGTGATTGGCTGCCTGTCTGTCAAGGCCATCACACAGCTTTGTGTTGTAGTAGAATCGTTCATTCACTACGTTAATGCTTACCTAACAACTGTACAGTACCTCGTTTATCTCGCCGCCACCTGTATTACCGCACCTTGTTCGTTATCACGAACAACACCTGCCGCTTCGTCCCGCGTTGCTTGCGTCCCGTTCCCGGCATACGACTCTTCAACACTTTGGACAGAGTATACTGAGGGCCTTGGGGGACATCTCTCCACTCAAGAGCTGTCAGAGTATTGGAGTGCAAGGTGGAGGTGAAATAAGGGGGCACTGAAGACTGAAGGGGGTAGGCATGTAAAAGTAATCACACTCATCCAAGAGCTTGCAGCCAAGCCCAACTGGAATGTGCCCCTGACACTAAGATTCATTAAGGAGAAGTATGAGAGTGACTCTGTCTATCTTGGCAAGATCTATGCCTTTTGTGACTATCTTCAAAGGAACCAAGGTAGGGTCACAGGGCAGCTCTGGAGGCTGCCACTCACTACCCTTAGATCTGTCAGGATGGTCTTGTGAGGCCCATGTGCCCAATGTGCCCTTTCCCCCTTTTCTTTCTCCTGGCTGGTAGCTCATACACACATAATCACTTCATAATCATAGTACTGTACATGATAACATGGGACAGCTTTGTCTGTCCTACTACTACTAGTACATAATCAATGCTGATGCCAGATCTTTAACTTGAAGAAATACAAGAAACTGAGATAGAACCTACTAATTGTCATCTTCCTTCCTCAGTCTTGCCAACAATGCACGTGCTCTAATCTTTGATGTGTGGTCACCACACATGTCAATGACATGCTATTTTGGCATGATACCACCTTTACCATATTTCTGCAAGAGAACAATAGCTTGTGCTACCTCTAACATCCACGTTACACTCACACCAAGTGCCCACTGGACCTCACTCTTCTGGACCAGCTTTGGATGCTTTCACCTTTGACCATCCTGGAGCTGAAAGGGTTGTAAGAACAAGCAACAGGTCTGACATCCCACTGGCCTCTCACCCACCTGGACTGGAGGCACTGTCTAGCTATGTTGTTCAGAGAACAAGACAGTGAACCACCATAATGCCACAACACCAGCATTCATCTGCATGTGATGCTGGCCCTGCTTAAATGCAGTGTAACCATCTTGCATCTGGGCTGCCTCTATCAGCCACTGGACTACTGGAAAGACTGGGCCTGGAGTTGATCCACCTATTGCTATGATCAGTGCCAGCAACTTCTGAGGCTGAGGAGCTGGTTGCAGATCTGGCATGGTAAGGGGTTTGGGGTGAAATGAGACTGTGAGCATAAGTGCCCTGCTGGCCACCGGAATGTGCACGACTGGCACATTGACAGGTCCATGGAGAATGTTCAGCTCAGCAGCAGCAGCCTTGAGGCAGCAGCTATACTTGGAGTATGTTAGGTCAGGGCATGACATGTCTGTTGCATCTGGTTGTCAGTTGAGTCAGGTCAGTGAACAATGTAGCATGGTTTAAACAGGACTTACCTGACAACTGGGGGACTAGAGCAGCCAGCTGCTCAATCAGCCACTGTGTGTTCACCTGCCACTCATTATTGTCAGCAAGCACATCCAAGTCCATCCATTCAACATGCAAGACCTTAAGTGAGAACACATTCTGCTGGACCTCTGTTCCAGGGGAGATGAATGTCACATAAACATCCACCTGAATGTTCTCACTCTCACACTGGTCCATGGTTGGCTGTGACTGTGAAGCAGATGAGTGTTAGTAGTACCAACTGATTAATTGACCAGATGCACTCACCTGCATGTCCATTGAGCCATCTGCACATCCATCATTCTAGACACTCAGGCTCCCCAGCCAGGCTAGACCATCTAAGCCTCCCCCTCCATCTTCTCTGTCAGCTAGCCGTGGTGTGAATGAGAAGACATATCTGTTCCCACCAGAGCCGACTCAGATTTACTCAAAGATAGGGGGAGAACACATACTGTCTGTGCCCAGGCTGTCACAGTGACACATAGAATCTGGGATCTGTGCACCATCATCTTGATGAGGTCCAGATGGTCTAGGTGTGCTGGGAACAGGTGAGAGGCATCATGTGACCCCCACCTCCTTTGTGAAGCTGAACATGTGGTTGAGGAGGACACCATGCATCCAGTCCATGTTTGTCTTCATGGTGAAGCAGCGCTTGCTGTTATGGTAAGACCACTTCTCGACCTATCTCTGGACCATTGCAATGAGCTCCTTGTAACACCTGCCTTCACTGCAGATGAGAACAATGAGTTGTCAGTTGTCCTCCTGCATGACTCTGAGTTGGTAGCATGTACTCACAGATTGTTCGTCTCATATGGTAGCTTAACTGTCTCCCCATAATGACCTGCTCATGGCTGTTGACTACACTCATCTTGAACATCATTGCTGTCACCATCCAACTCCCTAGGAGTCCTTCTGATGTGGACAACATTGTCATTATCTTCACATTGGGTTACTTCAATGTTCATCACTTGGGCGCAGATGTGCTGGCCATTGATTAGGCTGTCACTCTTCCAAAGATCACTTGAGAACATACTGAGGATTGACCTATTGTTTGAGATTGCTGCAAGAGCAGGCATGGATGTACTGGTGGTGGGCTGGTGGGCTGGTCTGGTCCATGGGTTCATTCAGGAGGAAGAGGAATGTGGATGGAATAAGATGGGGAAGGAAGAAAGGGACAGGGGTGGTGTAATGTTGTTGATGAAATTGAATGCACACACACCCCTGTCAAGCAGGTGGTACATCATGGCTGATCTGGGAATTCTGGGGGATTGGGATCATCTCATTTGTGACATCATCCCCCCTCCCTTGCCTCATTTCATGATCTGAGTTGTTCCATTGCATTTGCTTGTTTCATTGCCTTCAATGGAGAGTACATGGCACAAGACCGTATATTCACTCCTGTGAGATCACCATGGGACCATGGGAACTGCACCATCACCTGGTCACCAGTGTATCACCTTGGTGGCCACTGAGGGCCAAGTACATAGTCATACTTCTAGTAGCAGAGACTCTAGTCTAGTTCTCTTTTTGGTTCCTTTTTTAATCTCTGTTCACCCTTTTGTTTATCTCTCTTGTTTTTTCTCCTGTTCTTTCAGTCTCTTATTCCCATCCTTGCCAATATATTAGGGTCCTCCCCTAATTCCACTCATAGCTTAATTGTGTTCTAATGGCACATGAGGTCTTATTGCTTAATAGACCAAGAGTCATTACATAGAGCATCCATTAGCCCTTTGTTATTTGTTCAGGATTTAGACTGCTAGATGGTAGGGGAATCTAAACACAATCATTCCTCCAGGCCCAATCTGACTATAAGCTGGTGATAGAGACAACACTAACTACCAGATCAAACAGAAGAAAAGAAAAGAAAACTAGTCTACTGAGTGAGTGAGAATACTTAGTTAATTGGCTCCCTGGTTGTTCTTCCTTTCCTGACTATTGGCTAGGAAAAAGGGTTGGCTTTCTTCCTAGCTAAGTGTAGGTAATGTAAGTAGTAAAGATAACTACTACTGAAGGACTAGTAAAAACTAGGTAAATACTACTAGATATACTAGCTATAGAAACTGTAGAAACTTGTAAGCTTTGCTGTGCTTCAAGTTCTGTGGCTGTTTTAAGGATTATAGGCTGAGATGGAAGCTTGTATGACGAAGTAATTTTCACCAAACAAAGCACAAGGATATTCCTACTAATGGAATTGATATAGACAAAATGGTAGTCAAATGTCTATATAAAAGTTAGCTATGTTTCCTGAGAAACCTCTGTGACTATACTAAAGGTCAAGCATGGGAATATTACTAGATGTGGATATGTCACTCAGTTCTCATGCAATATTGGTTATTTAAAACCTTATCTTATTGGGCAACTGAAATGAATGTTTGTCAACAACTTAGCAGGGTGATTTTCTAATGCAAATTCCCAAGTATTCCTAGGCTAGATTTACTTAGATTACAATTGGCAATTGATATGCCCACTTAAGGAAATGCTTAGATAATCTATTTGGCACTTGTTTTCTGCTTAGTACAAGTTACCTAAGATGACTAGCTAGTAGTAGTAGTAGTAGTGCTACTTAGACTAGTCTAAATGAGTTTCTGCTATTGACCTTTAGCTAATTAACCTAAAAACTCAAACTAATGAGCTACTATAATGGTTCTCAAATGCAGATGCTTTGGGGCTATGTACAATACTAATGTGCAATATTCTGATTGGATGGCCAAGAGAATGATTGGTAATGTTGTCTTGGTGATTACTCATCTAATTCTGAGGCTATGCACAAGAGACAGAAACTTTGCACAGATATAAGGCTGTGTGTATCTAGGGAAATCTCTTAATGTAGTAAACACTAGCATAAGGCACTTTAGAGGAGATTTGTGAATATCTCTTGAAGGGTTTGGAATGAGAAAATGAAACTTGAAGGGTAGGTAGCTAGTATAGTGGACTATCTATAAATGAAATATCAGAATTTTTGAACTGTTGATTAGGCTGGAAATATAAGAGTTCTTATCCTGACTCAGCACAATATTGATTTTGTGCAGGTCAGCATGCAAGTAGATTGTGGAGGATGTATTATTGCTTGAAGGCATAGTGTTTGTGCATGTTGGTCTATGGGTAGGAGTTTAGCATGAGCTTTGGCTGCATCACCTGCAGTTTTTTTGAGTGCTCCAAAAATGGTGATTGCTGCTAGATGTTGTATGCACTTGAGTCTTTTGGTAGTGCCTATTGATCCTCTGGTGGTGGTATCTGTTTCTTTGGTGTAGAGAGGTTGAGCCATATGTCAACTGCATAGAGCATTTTTGGGAGGGCTACTGCTATGTAGAGCTGTCTGGCTAGTTTTAGTGGAAGGCCTCTAGATGAGAGTGTGATTCAACATATCTGCAGCACATACACAGTGCCCCTCCTCACTGCATGTGCAATTTTCTTGTGCCAACAGAATCCATCATCTAATATTACACCTAGGAAGCAGTGGAAATCTGTTGGTTTGATGGTTTCTTCTCTTATGAGCATAGAGAGGCACTCTTTGATTTACTCATAGAGAAGTCCATCAGCACAAATTTGGAAGTTTCGAACTTGATGTTATGGAGTGTGAACCAGTTGAATCCTCCATTTGGGTGGTTGAGCATGTCAGTGAGTGTCACATGTGTGTCTTTGAAGGAGTTTCCTATTGCTAGGAAGGCTGTATTGTTGATAAAGGCTAGTGTCAGCCATTTTTGTCTTGGGCAATTTCTATTAGATCAGCAATGTATATGATGTATAAGACCATGGAAAGAGGGTTCCCTTGGCCTATTCCATTCCATTGGTAAATTGATATCCATTCTGAGTAGAAGCTGTCAAATAGCAGCTTTGTTCATCGGCTGCAGAGCATGCATTCTATGAAGTTGATCATGGAGAGTGGGATTCAGTGTTTGTGCATGTTATGTAATAGACAGTTGGTGACAGCATTGGAGAAGGCACATTTTGTTAAGAGCGAATAGCTTGGGTAAAGCGGACTAGCCACTTGCTGGATCAACTCAGGACGACTCTGGAGTCCACAGTGAGTAACCATGATAATATTGAGAGTGATAAGATGGGTATACTAACCTGGAGTCCACAGTGAGTAACCAAAGACTGCAAAGTGGAGCTCCAGGGAGTAAGTGCGCTTCAAGGAAAACAAATGTAAACATCAGCCACAATGGACTACAGTATGAGCGAAGGTAAGGCTCTGTATGGGCAGAGACACCACAACATGCTATGAAGTAGCTGAAAAGCGGTGGGTAAGTAAAGTGACCATGGAGAAGCACATGGGCATGGTTGAGAGTGAATGAGAAGTTAAATGAGATGCGAAATCACCAATACCAACACACATATGTGGACCTCCACTGTGGAATATGTAATTCAGATGTTGTAGATTTCGTGAGATGCATCGCATCACATTACCTTCTCCTTCATCCCCCATCATCATGCCCTTCTTCACACTTGCAGAGATCAAATGTTTGAGAAAAGAGCATTATTGATGAAGGCCATACTTGAAGAAGCAAGAGAATGACTACGTCCAGGTATGCTGAAGGGAAACAACCTGTTTCCCTGCCACTAATGTGCTATTTGTTACAGGTTGTTCTGAACACAATCTCATATGACTCGGAAGAGATGAATGAGATGGAGTGCTTCAAGTTTAAATGACCCATCGCTCCACTGGGGGTGGAAATCATGCCACAGTGGCTCCAAGCGTGGAAACAGAGAGAGACAGCCAAAGAGTAGGGTGAGTGATAGGCTGATTCATGTGGTGAACTACATCAACTCAGTTCTTCACTCAATAGCCATACAAAGCACTTCGAGAGAGGGGGTTGACCCTCAGGGTTCAGGGAACCTGGTAAGCAAAAGGGTTTAAGGCACCCTACAATGTCAATTGAATTATTTTCTTTACGTCTAGGCCACTGAGCAGAGAATTGGCAACAAGCGCCCCGCACAAGAGATGGCCAAATGTCCCTGATCAATGAGCACCACCATCATCGAATTCCACATCAATTGTAAGGACAAGAACCAGCTGGCAGATAGGGTCATTATTCAATTAGAATGGTGAACACTGAAGCCAACCCAAAGCTCGTGCGTGGAGTGGCACATCAATGCCCTCAAGATGTTGCTGCTAGAGGAGGAGGAGATTTTGGAAGCTGCAAAGCTTCTGATGGAATGTATAAGGTTCCGTGATGCATGTTGATCACCAGATTGTATTGTATTTCATACTCAGTAGATATCCATGTTCCCATGCCTATGTACTCATGTTGTGCGCTTCATGGTGTGATTCTTATTAGACTGTCAGATGAAATATCTGCATAACCAGTAATTATGGCTTCTCTCAATGAGCAGTGTTTCATTTGTCCGAGTTCTAATGGTTCTGGAATTTCCAGAGCATGGTGGTCCCAGTGCTTTCGAGCAGCATTCTGGTATTAAATCTGAGGCTAAACTTTAGCAGTAGTAGTGAAAATATTTATTTATACTACACAAAGGTACTAATGTCACATGCTTGACTTGTCCATGCATCTCCAAGCAGGTCACCTCAGATTCTCTAAGCTTGTTGACCTCAACTCATACTGTTACCACTTCCATGAACAAGTCTTATGCCATAAATCCATGTGTCCTACTTGCTACTGCCCACATCCATGTGGCGCTGGAAATTATCCCACAAATCATTCAGCCAAAAGAACCCTGGCAAAACTGGATGCATGATAACCTGGCACAAGAGGTGGTAAGCAATACAAGCTATTCCACAAAGTGTAACACATTATTAATACACTGCTTCAGTTTCAAAAGAATTTGCTGCAGGCCACAACCCAGGCTGCTTGGAAGCCTGCGCCACATGCTTTCATGTCACTATATGCTTCCAAGAGGTGTGTGCCAATGATTCCCTGGTGACTGGTCCTGGTTATGTGAACATACATATGACTCTACCAGAGCTCAAGCGAGACAATTTCTGGTGGAAAGTGCTCCTGCCTTGTGGTAAGTCATTCATTCCAAAGCTGATTTCGCTTTTCTGATAGCTTACCTTGGATATTGGCATATAGTTTCTTTGAGGGTTCTCAAGAAACCTGATGCTCCTCATACAGAAGAATGTACATTGCACTATCAGAGGTGAAATTCGGATGGACACACTGACCCTGTTCCAGAACACCACTTTCAGATTTGCCATTCATTGAGACCACCAGAACTTCTGGGCAGACCCCAGATGTGATGAACAAAGGTATATGAGCAGAGCTGTCACCTCCAGTTCTAGTGAAATTTGACCAGGAAAATGACAGATCCACTGTATCAAGAGGATGTTCATGCTTCTGACCTCCTTCGCATCCAGAATGATGGTATACTTAGTGAGTCAAATGCATCATGGAAAAGGGAAGCACTGAAAGCAGCACAAGGAACAAAACTCCCAAGAAAGAAAGTAAAAGTTGTGATTGATTCTTCTGTGTGGAGAAAGAGAAATTCCAAGGCATGTGCCTTCCTTAAGCACTGGTCTGAAAGGGAAAGGGAAAGCCATGGAAGATTTTCTCATCATACCAGAGGGCTGGGGTACACCCGAGGTAGTTCATTTCTGGTACCAAAGAGTAGGTTTACATGGTAACTTCTTGTAGGATTGTGATTCATGCAAATCCCATGGGTTGTGGTGCATATGGCCTACTTCCGAGTCTTCAACCTCCAGAATGAGAGACATGCATGCAAGAAGTGTACATCAAAGACGATCAGATGCACATTTCCAGGTGAGTCATAGATAGGATTTTATTCCCATGGTTCTTGGCTGAAAAGCGATCCAGGCAAGTTCAATCGCCCTGTTGAATGCAAGGGGGCTGTTTCCAGAAGGTCCATCACACCAGACATGGCAGACAACCATTTAAGCAAGCTCTACTGCCAGTTGAGTGACCGTATTATAGTTCTAGAGTAGAACTGGGCAGCCAACAAAGAAGGACAGTGCAAGCTCATCACAAAAATCACAAACTTGGAGCTTCAGATCACATGACTGAAGAGGACTACAGATTAAAATCATACTATATAATTACCACAAGTTCTTTTGCATTACCTGATTAAATTGTATCCCTTTCCTTTTCTGTAGAATGACAACTCTTCAAATCTTGAAAATGTTGCATGTGTTCCGGTACTCACAGCCACTGCCTGAGGTGGGTGATGACTGAGGTGCATGTACATAGGATAGATATAGGTAATAGATACTATGGTCAGAGGTAAATTTGCATTATTTCATCTGAAAATACAATAATCCATGTTATAGACCATCCATGTTATAGACTAAAGATTAAGAGCATTTCATGAAAATCCCAAATGGCTCCAGAATGTTTGCTCTGGGTTCCAGACTCAGAAACCTCATAATTGGGCAATAATTTCAATGTAGCTAATATGACAGTAGATTACAATGCATTTTCTAAATAAAGAAAATTCTAAATGTTTGAACAAGCTTCTTAAGGCCATACACATGTAGCACTTTCAACAAATCCAGATAATTGATCTGGGTCTGTACCCCAGAACCGTTGAAACCACATAGTTCATGGTTGAATACTGTCAGCACTCTTGTACATGCCAAACAATATTCCACCTGCCCCAACTAACCTGAAAGAACATCGTTGAATATACCACACTTGTATCATCAGGTGGAACCAGCATCTATCACTTCTATAGGATGAAAAATGACCCAGTTCTCGGATGTCTCAAGAATGAAAAGCATATTGATGATGCATGAAGGATCAAGGCCTCTTTGTGTTGAATGAGAGGCAGTACTCAGGAGGGAATAAGCTCACATTTTCTTTCTGAGTTCTTTTTTCTTGGCTTTGGCCAACTCGGAGTCATGTCTTCTTTCGGTGACTTGGCCTAGGACATCAGATATGGTGTAAAACCAAACCACCTTTATTTGGTACTATAAGGTGGATTACCATCAGAAAGTAATCCAGCCAGACTTTTTCTCACAACAAACCTTGACCTTGGACCCAAATTGATGCTTGTGTCATGACATACCAGGATGCTGGTGATCAACCAAGACAACACAAACTTTGAACAAGAAATGATGGATTGTCAGTCATTTATACAAACACAACCTGTTGGTATTGGTGATTTCGCACCTCATTTGACTTCCCATTGACTCTTAACCATGCCCATGTGCTTCTCCATGGTCACTTTACTTACCTACCGCTTTTCAGCTACTTCTTAGCTTGTTGTGGTGTCTCTGCCCATACAGAGCCTTACCTTCGCTCATACT
>JBBPRQ010000302.1:0-37374 GCA_038093095.1 Boletus insuetus | reverse complement strand
AATAGGTCGCACAAAAGTCCTATTTTCATGCATGGTCTGAGACGTCATGGGTTCCCCGTCCTGCTGGTAACACGACAGGCGAGAACCATCACAAGCAGTCCGTAGCCTTCGCGAGCCGTGTGTGGTCCTGTGTCTCAGTCATGCCGGAGTCGCGGGTGATACGACTGAGAGCGCCGGTGTGAGGCATTTGTTGCGCTAAAATAGATAGCAAGAACCCATCGCGCGGTTATATCAAGAAACCGATGATGGCGAGACCGCTACCATATCTCCCAAACCACGGTGACAAATCGGACTGTTAAACGGCGAACGACATGGTGACCCGAACAAGCAAGACAATTCCTGAACGCTTGCTGCGTCTGGTAGTGTAGAGAGTGAACTGACACTTGAAAAAGAACAGCTGTGATTCTCAGAATCGGTAGGGAACAGGCGAGGCGAGGAGGAAGACGTCGAGGAGCCTTCTGATGGAATGGCGTCTCGGGGATTGTCCCGTATTCGTCCAGAAAAACGTTGAGGTAACGAAGCAATCTTCCGCTTCCCAGGGAGCTTGCTCTTGTTGGGTGGTACCGAGAGTGGCACCAATGTAACGGATTTTGAGGTGAGGCTGGGACTTTGGAAAGCTTTCGAATACGAGTCCAGCGAACGGATTGACGGGCGAAGTTGAACCAGATTCGTGCGTTGGGTATACTTGCGGACTATCAGGGATGGGTGAGGTGCACGAGGTGGTATAACAGTGATTGCGACTGTCGCAGCGTGTGACAGCAACATGGGAGATCCCTTGGGGTATGTTCCATCTCGAACACTCAAATGAGAGAACTTCTCGACTAAGTCATCGATGCGGATTGAGATGGAACGGGGCCGTTTCCCATCTGGCACGCGTCTCCATTCCGGCATGCTGAAATGAACAGATCCACCTTTGCAGGGAAATGGGTTATAATGGCAGCTAGGTGGATAAGGTGACGGAAAGGCATGGGGTGGCGAAGATGACGCAAAGAATGCATCTTTTGACATGTTACCCTGAGTGATTTCTATCTGATCCGGTTCTCGCAGGATAGGTGAGAGAGCCTACCTCGGTTGTTCCCTTCGATAAGTCCACTTTAGAGGATCTGGGGAGTTGAGAATCGGAGTCGACCATGTGGCCCGTTATGCGCTGATGTAACTCGACCAATGGTTTCGTTGCACCCTCGTGTGTCGGCTTCTTTCTCAACGTTTTGCCCTCCTTTTTAGTGCGAGTACGACGATTCTGGAACTGGGTAAAGTGAAAGTCAACAAACTGACGAATTGGATAAGAAACTCAACGCTTACCCATACATGAATTTGCCTATAGTCCATATTTGATTTTTTGGCGAGGAACATTTTGTCTGCGTGCGTTGGAAATGGATTTTCCTCAAAAAAATGCTCCAACAGTGGAACATATTCCTGCAAGTAGATCAGAAAGAGTAGCGACTGTGTAATGAAAATGCTGACATAGTTGAAAGTACGAGCATTCCTTGGCGCGATCATATCGTTCGACGACTTCAACGCTTGCTTGATACGTTGAATGATCTCATCTTTCCATTGCTCTAGGCGACGCAAGTACAGTTCCGTGAAGGCAAACACGACCCTTCTAATCAATGGGTCCGGAGATGATGCCAAAGTGACCGCCGGGAGTTCCGCTATTCCACGACATGTCGTGGCGACGGATTCTTGGATGCGAGACCTAAGTTCCTCCGCGCGATGTTGATAGGTTTTGCTTATTTCAGTGGCGATTCCGTGACCAATACCTGCCTCGAGGAGTGAAGGTAACAGAGGACGCGGGTTGGGTAAGTTGATCGAATCGACTACAACGGAGGAATCGCCAGTGCTGACGGAAGAATGACTGAGCGAATGAGAAAACGCAGTCACTTCTTTCAATTCCAGCACGATGCGGAGTATATCCCGCAATATTGGAGCGGAGGGTCTATCTGCTGACTTGTGACCCATGATGTATGCAGCTTTGGAGAAAGTGAGAGACAGTGGGAACTGATACATATGCAGCCTTTGTGCTTATTACACAAGCACTATTCAATGTCCGCATTGTCTACGATATTATAAGGGGACTCTCTCACTCAGCTTTCATACCGCAACTATGAACGACGACTTGATTCAAAGGCTGCTCTTTGCAGAAACCGACTTCTTTACTGCTTTGGAGAGCGGTTCACAGATGCTCGCTTCGTACAATGAAACGTGGTCTGCTCTCCCTGATGCCTTGCACACGGCATCGAAGACTGGGAAGGTCGGGAAAGAGACATTTTACCTCGCCCACTCTGTCGCTTCTCGCATTGCGAACCTTGCCAACTGTTTCCTCGATATAAGACGCGGGGAAGAATCATTCACAACCTCGTTACAGAGGGACTGTGACGCTATGCTTCATCAAATGGCTGCCTTGGATCTCAATGCAAATCCGGAATCCTTGCAGCCGGACAACAGAAAAGATGTTCGCTGTTCCCGCTCATATCCTACCACATCGATTTCCAACGCCGAGCACTCATCTCCTCCCTTTCTTGTCGCCGCTCATCAATGGTTATTAGACAACTTGCGCAACCCTTACCCCTCCGCAGAAGTCAAGGCTCGGATGGCAGCTGCTTCGTCCTGTCAGCTATCTTCCATCAATTCCTGGTTCATCAACACTCGTCGGCGGATCGGTTGGACGACTCTGTGTCGGGAACATTTCTCCAATTGCAGGGCCGATATGATTGACGCAGCTTATCGCGCTCTGGTGGAAGAGGATCCGCAGCGCGCGCTGTCTCCTGAACTCCAACACTCATTTGTCGCAATGAGAGTGGCAGTAGAGAACCTCTATTCATCGACTTTGACCAGGAGCACTTTCGCAGGAGATCTGGACATCATAGTAAAGGCTATGACGAAGAAAAACGGGGAATTCGCTGAGGCCGGAAATTGCCGTCAAGTCAGGCAGGCGAACCTCACGAAGGTGCGGGAGATTGAAAGACGGAGTGGATCTCACGTAACTGAAGGGAAAACTTGCAGGTGGTTCAAGACTCGTATCCCTCTCCTGATCCATCCGTTACATCCGCATCATCATCCCCCGTGCCCACCCTTTCCGATTCTTTGACGGTTGAAAGCGAAGAAGATGAGGATGTTGCACCTCCAGTCATCGCCGGTTCCAAACGTCGCCGGTCATCTATAGGGCCAGTTGACCACCCATCCTCCACTGCTAGTCGGCCTATCAAGCGTCTACGGTAGGTTCGTAGTTCTTGGCACGAATGGGTGTTCATGATTTTCTGTTCGCAGCGCTTTCGCGACATCTCAGACGTGCCTCCCGTCTCCACCCTCAAGTACAGACGGTATTGACGAATCATCGCACCACGGTTCACCGGTGCTTCCCAACGCGCATTCCAAGCTACCCGAAACGAATAGAGTGTTACCATCTCACGAGCGATGTCTTTCTGACGCCGACGCTACGGGGATACCGCAATATCCTTATGGTTCAATGGCTGCTCCACACCTCCAGAGTGTATCGAATCCTTCGCCTCGTTCTAACATGGAAAACGAACTTTCCATTGATGATTGGTTCAATGCTAATTTTGACGCTCTGTTTGCTATCCCACCTCCGGTTGACGCTACCGAGCCGGACTTAGCCGCAGGGTGGGAAGTAGAACTGTTTAAAGATTACAGTATACCCGGAAACCCGAGACACGCAACACAGTGTCCGCCTGCTCGTGAGTCTCTACATCGATCTACTGCTGTGTAAATGACATTCACATACAGCAACGACAGCTGCTTGTATGCCTGTACCATCTGATTTATCCGACCTTGATAGTTTGCTACACTCCATCGGTGGCGATACATCTGTCACTCCCGCAATTAGTTTACCCCAATCTGCTGCGACTGGGACTTCCTACACGGCATCTCTTGACTCATCGATACGCGACGTCTCGCAGACTAGTGTAGATTGGACATCGCTTCTCTATGGCACAGAACTCTATCAACCCACCGTCTGCTCCACATTCCCCCAATGCCCCACCGACTCTCAGCTTCTACCAGAAATTGATCTTTCTATGCTGCAGTTCCCTCAAATCGTGCCCGTTGTCGATCCCCAAGGTGATTCCGCATCGAGACAAGCCAAATTACAGCAATTACACGCCATGCAAGAGGCGGTATGGATGATGGAACAAGAATTGCGGTCAGAAGGCGTCGTGATGTGAATATAGTGACTACTCTCCAATATGAATAGCTCGTAATCGGGATTGGTTTGCATATCCTTATTCTAATACGTATTTTGTCATTTTCATTGCATTGTACACTGTTCACATTTGCATACCACCATACCGTTATCAGTACCTCTATCTGCCCCTTGGAATAACAATGTCATTGAAAGTACTTTAGTGCCGACGCGACGAGGCCCCGACGAGTTAGATTCAAACAATCAGTAGCTACCTAGTGTCTCTCCGATACAGGCCCGACCTCCACCCTCCATCTCCCTACTTCCCGCATCGCCTCCTCATCGCCCACCTGAAGTCGTGGCGCATCCAACAATGCGCCAAGCATCTGCCAAGGGTCCTTGCCACCACCGTATCGCAGAATTTCTGCTTTATACTTTTCCCCCAACTCACGATTCAGTGGCTCGTCCGAGAAAACCTTTCGCCAGACATGCGATGCGATCGCGCGGTCGAACAAGTACGAGTAATACGTTGCCCCGTATCCATACAAGTGACCAAACTGAGTCTGAAAGGACGTTCCTTGTGCGTGAGGGATGAGACCACGAGTGTTGTACAGGTTCGCCAGGGTGGCCGTCGAATCAAACCCTGATTCTAGAACGGCCGAAGAGTGATACATCTGATCTAGCACAGAGAGCAAGATAGTCCCGTGCGTATCGATAAACGTGCACGGATCTTCGTGGTGATTGCCGGTCTGACTTAGAATCGAGGAACCGTCCTCTTCAAAGAGGGTGAGAACTTTGGGCGAGTTGAGAAAATATTCCATGAGGATCGATGGCAACTCGACGAAATCTGTTGCGCAGCGGGTGCCTGCAACGTTGTGATATTCTGTTCGACCGATCATGGCTACGGCATCATCATCAGCGCCACTTCGTGATAGATACGCAGCAAAATGACCTACAATGCATGGCGTGACCCATCTCGTGGAATAGGGTCTGCACCTCGTGCCATTCTAGATATGTGGGCCCTCGGGCGATCGTGGGACGAGTGAATTCGCACAGGAGGACGACCAAGGGGAGCTGGTACTCTCCACGCACGCCGCGCAGTTTATGCCGTTTGATGGCCTCGAAACTTCGTGAAGGAGCAAGGAACTCCTCGGTACCTCCGGCAGTAAGATCACCGTGTTCGTCGTCATCATCGGTCCGTCGAGAACAACGGACCGTGTAGTGAGCTGCGCCGCACGACTTGCCGTTTCGAGCGAAAAGGTCGGCGTATATCCATCCAATGACGCCAGAATCTTCGTCTACTACCTCGAGTTTGTGGACATCGGAATGCCAGACCTCGCCAGAGGCTACTTCAACTGGCCGCAACGATATGCCGTAAAGATGCTTGAAGAGCCGTGAAAGACCCATGAAAACGCGTCCGAGAGAAAGGGAGGGTAATGGTACTGGAGGTTCCGGTGGTTCTGGCGGACAATAAAAAGATCTATCCCAGGCTTGTATAACAGGAAGTGTCTTAGTGCTGAGGTGTGATTGTTTCCGCAATCTGAGCGTATGCAAAGCATTGCGGGCGTGAATACCCGTTCGATCTAAAAACGTATCCAAAAACTGTTGGACATTCTCTAGGATCGGATTGTGTCAAAAAATACTACCAAGTGCTGGTCGAAAAACTGCTCACCTGGTGTTTTTGCCATCTTGTCGTTGAGAGTCATATCGGCATAGCTGTCCCATCCGACAAGTCGGGCCAGTTCAGCGCGGGCATGCAGTAGTTGCTCTAAGCATTCTATTTGTCGTTGACTACTGGCGTGTGCAGCCATATAGAGCTTTTGCCGTGGGGATTCGTCAGGGGCAGATGTCATGATCATATATGCTTGGTGAGAGCCAGGGTATACAAGAAGACTCTTTTGAGTAGACCACGCCTGTCGACGGAGCCTTGCCCCCATCCCCTCGTCTTTTACGCCATCTAATTCCGACGGTTCAATGACGGCTGGAGGGCGCGGGGCAGACGCCTGAGTGACAAACTCATGGCCGAGGGTGAGTATCTCGGAAGACAAGGAAACGAATCGTTCTCTCTGCTCAGGAGGCAGCTTTATTGCAGATTTCTCAAAGTCTCTCCAGAAAATTAAGGCCGTCTGACGTGCCTCCTGACTAAGAGACTGAACGACTTCGGGATCATGAAGGACCATACGCAGGATCTATGGCGATATTAGCAACTACGAGTGTGAGAAAAGATAGACTCGCCTCGTAGAGACCGACGTGGGTATTGAGTACGTTCATGTACTCGCAGAGTTTCTCGTAGCTGTCGTTGGCACATTGGACCCACTGAGGGTCGGGGTGAGCATTTCGGAGAAGCTCTGCAAGGTCGATGACGCCACATAAGAGGTCGCTGAGCCTGTCCAGGTTCTTAACGACCTTGAAGAGCTCGGACCGAGACTGGTTGGCCCGTAAGATGCGCTCTGTCAAAAGCTGTGCGCGTAGGAGAGTAGACTCGGCCAATGTATTGAAGGCTGCAGGGGTGGTCAATTCTGGGTGCTGGAAGATGCCCGAGACGGACAGGGGCCGTGACTGCCTGCCATTCTGCGGCTGATCGAAAAGAGCGACGAGTTCTGTATCGTCCGAGGCAGGTGGGATCGTCACTAGCGTTGTTGCTCGTCGGCAGAGAGAAGTCTGAGGACGACCACGAAAGCTGCGTGTCGGACTAGAAATGTTGCGCACAGCAATGTCTCTGATTCGCGCAAACATCGCGGTCCTGGCAACTTGGTGAGTAAGTGCTTGAGTGGATTGACTCGACTTGGCATGTTCGGAAATGTTTACCAACTGCCGGTTACGTATACACTTATTAGGAAAAATCTCATCACCACTCATACAATGATCGAATCAGCTAGCTTAAGATATATAAATGCTGACAATAAATGCGATAAGTAGACTATGATCCTTCAACCAAAATATATGCTAGTGGGTGGTATGAAATGTAAACTGCCTGGCACACTTTCAGCGCTACAAAACTTTACCATCAATTTCCACCAGACAACAGCGCATGTTGCGCCTGCCCCATCACAAAGGAAGGTGGGGGCTCATCCACGCATCTATCCACATCCATCCCATCATTGGTCCCGGGTCCCGAAGGCGACCAACCGTTACTAGTGTCACTCCCGTTCGAAGTCGTCAAAAATTGGCTACCGTGGACGGAAGACCGTGTGGATCCAGCAATGGGTTCCACCGCATAGTACCAAAATTTGCTTTTCTTTTTCCCGTTGACCTGCTCCATAGGGATTTCGTTGCGCTTCATCGCGGCGGCACCTTGATTTTTAACCTTTTGCTCGCTCTCTGGAGCTGGTACTTGGGTGCCGGGCAGCCCCGCGGACCCAGAACTCGTCGTACTCTCCTCCGTCCGCGCACGCTTCGGCGAACGGTCCAATTGCATGTCTTCCGAGGCTCCTAACCGACTCGACCGTCTTTCTCCCCGCCATTCGTGTGCCGAAAAATCAGGGGAGCCACGTTTACCTCTTGTGACTCTCGTAGATCTCCGCTGGGGAGGCAAGCCAGCCGCCCGACGTCTACCCCGCGTCTCCGGACGCAAATTAAGAAAATCGTCGTGGTCAAAAGCGTCATCGTCTTCATTCTCGTCCTCGAACTTGTATTCATCAGTGTCGTCCTGGCAAGCAAGATCAAATCAGCAACGAGGTTGATATGAAACTAGAGAAAATAACCAACCTCACCGCTCTCCGCATCATTGTACACGTAGTCTGGACGCCGCGTCTGGCGTCGTGTCCGTGTCTCCCTGATCTCGGCCTGAGCCATGAGGATCTGCCTTTGTTCAATCTTTCGGCGGACCCTTTGCACGCGCTGCACGTCAAGTCAGCGATCGGGTCACACGGTCCTTTCACTGTCTACCTCTTTCTATCTACGGAACGGAAAGGAAAGTAGACTTACCGCTATTTCAGCACCTATAACATCAACGCGACTTTCAAGTGCTTCAATTAATGCCCGGTGAGCCTGCTCTATCTTACTTTTCTTCTCAGCTTTGGGAACAGTTGCTTTGAGCGATTCAATGACAGCCAGGTATTCCTCTCGCGTGGAGGAAATGGTCTGGAATGTCGCCGTGATTTTCCAGGGATTAGTGGACACATATATCCGCGGTGAATCTAAGATAGATTGGAACGGCAGTTAGCGGGAATCCATGAAAAGACGGCTAATGCCGGATATCAAAGGGCCCAAAAAATGCGGCTGCACACCAAATACACGCAAATATGATGTGGGGCGAAGACAACGAAATTAAAGACACACGGACCATCCACAACCCAGTAGCGTTTTCTTGAGGAGTCCTGTCCCAGCGGGATGAGCTGCAGCCTCTCTTGACTTTTGGCATCGGATGCATCTGGCGGAGCATTAATGGGATCTTTTTTCTTGTGCTTGTGTTGCGTCACGCCCCAAGCGCGATCGATAATGTTCTTTACTTCCGTTGAATGGGCGAGTTGCACGTCCACCAGTAGCCGCAGGATTTTGAGCTGTTCCCGGTTCATTGTGACGCGTTTAGGGGTATTTAGGAGGGTTACGAGAACGGACCCACTTTCAGGACCCAATCGGCGGCAAAAAAACCGCCATCCAAGGTGGCAATGGGGTCCACGTTTGCTCCGCGTTCATCATCCCAGAAAACAGTCCTCTCCGAGGTCTTGAAGGTATCCGCAAGGACACTAGAGAGAGTAGACGATATTTGATCTACACTAGTAGAGCGCGAAAACGTTCCTCTTGGTCTGCACGAACTACAGAAGTTTACACACCTCAAATTACGCGTTTGCGGACGCAGATTTAGTATAAGTTGTTGGAGTATTTTGCACAGTATAGGTTCTGCCCCTGGCATCATGAGGGCGTTTTCGAAACTGCCATCGGGTGAAATCGAGAGTTGTGGCATGGGAAGCCTAATAGAGATTCGAGTAAATGGACACTCACTCCATCGGAGTCTCCAACCCCTCGACCTTGGAGTGCAGACCGGTGAACTTGCAAATAAAGGCATATACGTAGAGAGACTCCCATCTATTTGCAGGATGGCTTGCATCAGAGGGTGGGCAGATGTGGCCTTTCTTCTCGGCCTGCTGTGCAGCAGACATGATGCAGTTGAGTGGAAGGTGGAGGGAAAGGGTCAAGAAAGGTCGCGGACTTAGGAGCCGTGCCTCCGTAACTACTTATATCGAAAGCCAACACAACAAATATTTCACAATACGTGACCCCTGGAGGTTTCCGAACATCATACATTCCTGGTCCGATACAACGCGAGTACACGAATTGGCGAGACGAGGACATATAACAATCGGTACAGCTTGGTACAATAGCACACTGCGGAACCTTGGCAACTTCCCGAACGGAGAGGCGCTCGACGCGATTTACGCGGGTTTTATCCCGGGCCAACCTGTGGAAATGGCGTGAGAGTCTGCACGGACCATGAATTTCACAATCAGACCTTTGGAATATCGTGGTGCTCGCTCAACGATTCCAGCTTGGAATTGAATTCATTGACACGATCCTTGTGTGTCTTGTGTGCTATCTTGGCCACTTTTCCCAGGAGCTGAAGGAGTGGTTAGTGGATGAAGACAAACACCAATCCAACACTCACTCTGCGGCGCTGTGCTTCCTCGAACCGCCTCTCAGCTTCCGTTTTTCGATCGTTTCCATTGGAAAGCGAAGGAGAGGCACGGTTGCTTCCGGATGCGGAACCGGGAGCTGAACCATTGTCCTCTCTCAGCAGTAGCTCCTTGACTCGTTCGCGATCCTGCTCCTTTACGTCATCAGGTTTTGCTTTCGACTTTGACTTCTTCTTCCTGATGAATTAAGACATTGTCGGCAAGGACGTCGAGCGAGAGAGACATACTTCTTGACTATGCCTCCTTCTGCGACACCGCCCTTGAACTTGAGCGAACCCCCAGGACGAAAGTCATAGTCGGCCATGGGGGATGATGACGGAGTGGAGGAGAAAGGGTATGCTGACGTAACACAACCCTTGGGCGCTATCAAACAAACAGGGACAAACAAGTGGATTGGTTAGAGCGAGAAGTGAATTCGATGACCCATTAGCTTCGGAATGGCCATTCTGTCGACACCACTCCAGTATCTCACTTCAATACCCCCAGTCACACGCGCTTTTGTGGCTGCAACAATCGCTACTACCTCCTTGTACCTCTGGATCCGGTGGTCCACAGGAAACGTCGACATACCTTGGTTAACCCTCGTGCCAGGCACTAGTCTCTTCTACCCGTGGACCTTTGCAACTTCTGCCTTGGTCGAGGTCACCGTTATCGAGGTATGTTGGTGCAGCCGACCTCTCTTTTCCTGCGCACTTATGCTTCACAGCTGTTCGTGACGTTGGCCGTCATACCGCCCTCGTTGCGTTATTTTGAGCGATTATGGGGCACAGTCGAGACATTGAAGTTTATAGTCGTCTGCGTTACAGTGTCAAATCTCATCGCGTTCACCTTTAATTGGATTGAATTCGTCGCCACCCGCAACGCGGACTTGTTCTTGTGAGAGACCATAATCACTTGGTTGATCATCCTCTTAGTTTCGTCAGATACGGCATGCAGTATCATGGCCAAATGGCGCTCTTTATCAGCGTATTGGTTGCTTTCACGCAACTGATACCAGAACACCAAGTACAGATCCTCGGTCTTTTCAAAGTGCGCGTCAAGGTAAACTGTGTTTGCCCTGTTCTACGTCCTTCGTTAACATATATCCATCTGCAGACTTTACCAATGGCATATCTCTTTTTCTCCACTGTCATGGTCATGATTGGTTTCCAGTGTCCATATATCGTCATCCAGTTTGGCTGGTTCGTCTCGTGGATATATTTGCGCTTCTACAAGCGCAATACAGACATTGGCAGTGGCACCAATACTTATGGAGATAGGAGCGAAACGTTCGCCCTTACCAGTTGGTTCCCTCCTTTCTTGCAGTGAGTCTCGAAATCCCATTACAGTCCTTGTATGCTGAGGTATCGTTTCTAGTCCCCCTTTATCGGCTCTCGGAAATGCCGTCTACGGAATGGCAACGCGATTCCACCTGATTCCAACGTCTGTACCTCCCGATATCGAGTCTGGGTACAGCCAACTTCCTGGTGGTGCTCGGGCAGAGGCTGAGCGGCGACGGTACGCACACTGATCGTCAAGGACTGGTGTCATGTCTGATCTAAATCTCAGCGCACTCGCTCTCAAGGCGCTCGACCAGCGGTTAGCCAACTCGGCTACCAACTCGCCCACCCAAAATGGACCTTCGACTTCACAGTCATCACGTTCGTCACCCGCGGCGACTGCACCACCTCCGGTCGACCGAAAACCCAGTACGACTGAGACAGATGATGCAGACACAGCTAGCAATGAAACTGAGGGAAAATAGTGTATACTTGTCGAGAATATTGCTGCGTAGGACTAGTTGAGGGTACCCAAAAATTCGACCATTACATAATCAACACCTCGTCTCTTAGTACGGACGTGTCCTTGTCCAACTGCGTCGCATGGCTCGGCGACCGTCAACTGTGTCGGTGGCCTCCTTGGCTTCATCCAAAACACCGTTGGAACCATTGCGATCAGCATCTATTCTTTCTCCACTTGCAAGCCAACTACCCCAATCTGTTGGTCTCAAATCGCAGGACAATGTTGTTGACATTGAACCGGACGAGCTCTTTGCAAGATCCACCATAGCAGAAGTTAAAATGAAGCAGGCCCAGTCGAGGTACAGTGTGTCCCATTCACATTGGACCAATTGACCAAGTTTGCCACTAGGGCTGATGCTGAGGCAAAGCAGGAAGATCTTCGAGTCATGGTCGGGTGCGTTGCGGCATTTGGGACGCGTCTTGTTCCTTGATGTTACTTGGAAAGCGTAGGGAACGATACCGTGACTTACTTCAAGCCTCCTCCTCAATCGTATCCATTGCAATGTCTGCGAAGCGCGTACAAGAAGCACTAGAAGAGACTACAACCGTGATCCGGTCCCAAAGGGTACCTAGCGTCCAGAATCATGTCTCACAAAAGGACGGTGAGCTGGCGTGACCTTCTTCCCTCGCGTGCCTTAACCACCCTACCATGCAGATTCGCACTTGCAAATGCTACAGGTGCTTTCTGCTCATATAAAACTGCTTCTGGATGCGCCAGAGCACTTATGGCGGTTGATTGAACGTGAGAAGTATTTTCAAGCTGCTTGGTTGTTCCTTCTCGCGCGCGTCGTTCATCGAGCTTTGATTCGTGATGACGCTCAGGATGATGAAAGCTGGTCGCAACATGGTATTGATGTGCTGGTCAGCCACCAATTCGAGCTGCAAAACATTCCCTGACTGGTTTTGTTACAGGAGCAATTCCCTTTGATTCAACGACAATGGGACACCGTATCTCATTTCCGTACTCAAATCATCCATAGGGCAACGCTGTCACTGAGGTTGTATGATAAAACATGCGAAGTTCGTCTATTTTCTCCTGTTTTTTTTTTTTTTCAAACTATAACGACGTTACTCTCAGGAAACCTGTGCTACTCTTTTGACGCTTCACATTCTCGACTCTCGACCACTTACGGAGACATTGACGATTTTCCTGTCCCAACGGACACGAACCTTGAATACTTTACTTGCCAAAGGTTTCGATTCCCCCAATTTTAGCAATGGCCTGCCAGTCAATGGTAGTCCCCCGGGGGCTCGAAAGATTTCTGAAAGGACAACAAAGTGTTCTGTGCAGACCGCCGCGACAGTCAGGAATTCGACAAGAACTACTTTGGAGGCAATTTCACGGACACTTTATACCGCGCGCGCTGTCTTCGGGACCTCTTCTTCGCCACGCTCTCTGGCTTCGGTTGTGCTAGACAGCATACAGTCTGAGCCTTCATCTTCCTCCCCGTCCAACCTTCCTGCTGAGTTACTTCTAAACGCTCAAGCAATTTTGAACTCGCTTCCCTCGTCTACTTATGTTTCTCTTCTCCCTGCGAATATTCGAGCATACCGACCCTTTGTTGACTCGTCATCTGTTTCGTCTTCACTTCCACAGGACGTGTTGCGTGACAAACTGGACAGCTGGTTTGATCAATCCCTGGCGAGCCTCCGTGGGACATTCGACAAGTGGCTTACATCGCTCGACGTAGTGAGTGCCGTTTGGCAGGTTCGATCATCCCTGCGGAAATGGGTGGCACATTCGGGCCTCGCAGTACCTGAAATAGATAATCTCACCGAGCTCCTGGACGAAATATTCAGCATGCGTATTACGCGCATTTGGAAGACGGTACTTGAGCGTGCAGAGAAAGAGTTCCTGCAAGCACTTTCTCTAGAATCCGATAACGAAGGTGCGAAAGCCATTTAGAATTCGTAGATAAGTTGATGCTCATGTTACCCAGGCATGTTCTCACCTCTTTGCAGCTTGTATCGTTCTCCGCCAGTTCTTCAGCCTCCACACGGAACCGCGCTTTCATCATTTGACTCTGATTTCCACAAGTACAAGGCAGCATTGAGACAGCGACTCGAGGGGAGGGCTGAACGGTTGCACGAAGCCTTGGCAATCCTAGAAGACGCTGCCGCTTTGTTGCAAAAAGATCTGTCCAATATGTTTGCAGATTGTGAAAGTAGCCAGTACGCTGCGACTCTTGTGATTCTACTACAAATCTTAAATTTGCTTTATAGGAGGCTGGCCGTCGACCTGAATGGAGCATACCGTCCAGAAGCGCAAGCGTTGTGTGCCAAGGTGGTGTCAACACTGAAAGTCTACTCTGAGGAGCTCATGGCTAATCATGGTAAGTCGAATGTTTTACGACATGCTTTGCTCTAAACACTGTTCAAAGCAATCAATAAGGCGATGGACGGCCTTATTTTCTATGCTCACATAGCGAAAGAGCTTTCTACTTCACCTTTCGTTTCCAATGTCGGCTGCGATCAGGATGTAGCAATTAGTGAGTTGTTGATACCAATTCGCTCTGTGAAGTATTCACGCCATATTCTCGAGGCTTTCGAGAGGAGATGAATGCACTGTTTGAACGAGTCATGTTATGTTGGGAGGAACACGTTGTTTCTGATGCGGTGTCTTATTATCAACGAAACGCAACGATCTGGCAGACACTCCCCGGTATGGTGCTTGTTCGCTGTTGGAATCTGCTAATCATAGTATAGGAACCACGTGTAAACACCCATCTCCGCCGATGATGGAGTGTCTATACTTGCTTTCTTCTTCCATTCATAACCTGGGCATGAGTCATCACCACTCATATCTGATGACCGTTCCCCAACGAATGATCGCTAAGTTCTCAGCTGCGTCCGCCCGGAGCATCGATGTCAGAGACGTTCTGGACATGCTCCAGGTTCTGTATGACCTTTCATTCCTTCGCCACCTTGCCTCCAAATGGAGAAATGCAGAAGTGGCAGCGTTGGGACACGCAATCGACCGATTACAATCACAAGTAAATTTGTCTTTATCATACTTTGTATGAGATGGCCCACTAACGTCGTCGCGTTATTATAGTTGCCTGATTCTTCTACGCATGACGCGGATTGCGCTGCATCAGATTGCCTCTCAAGGACACAAATGCTTATCTCGGCCCTCTTGCCTCCCATACCCGAGGCGGCTGAAGTTACTCCCGTAGAGAACGGTGGCAAAATGACCGGGGTACTGAGGTATGGTGTGCCTGTGGTGAATTCCCAATTTGTCCCTGCTGTCGAACTTGCTCCGCCATCATCGCGATTTCCCCTTTTACTCGTTGATACTCGATGATCGATGAAGAGGCGCTGGTTCATCATGTATGGCGCGTGGTCCCTTTGTCATGTCTTGTGTTTATCTTGCTTCGCGCTATCACTCATTTATCTAAACTTGAAACACCGAATGCAAATTCTTGCGGTCGAGAGATCTATCCTAAGGCCACCTGTCTGTTTATTTCCGGGAATTTGGCTACTATGGATCTACGAGGATCTGCGTGGTCCCGCTGGTGAGTTCATACAAGGTGGTTGGGTTATATATCCTATCTGGGTGATTCTCGTTACATGGGTAAGTGAGCGGGCCCGCGTTTCTATGTGGCCCGGAGATGACCATGCTCTCCAATTACACTGTACATGGTAATATAAGACAACGACTGTTTTCCTGTGGCTCTCATGTATCTGCTCAGACTGTCGCTGTCAACCTCCCCGGTCATTGCTTTACTTCCCTGACGCAAGTTCTGTCTTTGGCCACAAGATTCGTGAAATACAATGCCAGGTACGCACTTTGACGCATTCTGGTTGTATGATGAGCTGACTACAACTACTAGACAACCTGCATCCACTTGATCTCCAGCACCTGACCTCCATGTATCTTACTCTGCTCATTAGTGGGGGGCAGGTTGGTCTCCCGGTCGTAGTCTTGACTGCTTTGATATACAGGAAGGTGACCTGGCACCCGACCATCATCAATTTTTGCGTCACCTGGACTGTCTACTCAATCATCCATTGTTTGTAGTAAGTGACAGGATCACTTGTAAATGCGAGATGACTCATCTCCAGGGTAGCCTATACACCGGGGCTGGTAAAGACACCCTGCGCCTCAAAATGTGTATAGTACAAGCTAGCATGATGTATGGTGCGGCTCCAATGTATGTTGCATTTCCTTTTGACGACTGCGCATACTAAGCATCGGGCACGGTTATCAGGGCAGTCGTTGCTGGACTAGCGATCGTTCTCCATGTGAGGATGCAATTAAGCGTCCGTGCAGGTCACTGAGTCTGTCTTGGCAGGCATGGACAGCGTTGCAATGTTTGGAGCATACCGCCCTCTGTCGCATTCCTCGGCAGCTGTATTTGACTGTGGTATTTAGCGGTCCGTGTGGGAGGTTCCCGTTCTGATGCCTCGTGCCAGATGCTCGGCACGCCTTACCTGGTCTTCTTCGTCTTTTCGGTGGGCGCTGGGACTGTGAGGTGTCAGCTTGCATTTTCGGACCAACCTGATTAAACCTTGTCCTAGTTTGTCATGTCACAGCCGCAATCGGTGTGTTCAAACGGGCTATATTGTATCATTCGACTCCATCGGGCGTCCGTCGACCTGTGCCATCATGTGGCTCCACGCTGACCGCCATTACGTTTAGGGCACTCGTCGTTCCGTCCTTCTGCGCCGCAATAATGGCCATAATCCTTGCTTTGGAAGGTATGTTCCTGTGATAGCACATCTATCGATACGCTCTCTTCACGAATTATATGCAAGCCGTCATAACGGTTCAATACTACCGGCAATGGAAAACAATCAAAGCGGCCTTCCCACTCGTCACCCGGACACCATCACATTCACTCTGCTTTCGGTTTGGCCTCTGCTGCCTCTATTCATGCGTCACTCTCACGTAAGTCGGCCTCATGTCAAGGACCTGCCCTTGACAAACAGTATCTAGTTCTGCCATACTTTTCCTGAGTGACGTGCAAACAGAGGTGACGTACATGCTCCCAGCTACCCGTAAGGTTTCATCGTCACTTCATTCGCGCTGCTAACTTTGATTCCAGTACCGCTTGGCGCGCTCATCGTCTTTGGACTGCGACAGGTACGTCACATTGCCTTCGTGAGCTATTCATATTCTTAGTTTATCCCAGGATGTCATAACTGCATGGTTCAATGTGCTGCGCGGACGACAGCACTCAAGCTCGTCGTTCGAATTGGAACTGCCAAGCGCTAGAGTTGCTTCAATATCCAATCCCACGTTGACACTAGTTGAACTCTCAGAAGAAATACCAGGAGAGCCCAATATACCAGTATGACAGGGCTGATGGACATGCTGTTCTTCCGTCCGCGATGTAAAGCACGCATTATTTACTACACTCATTGAGTGCGCGACATACAGGATGCATAGCCTTGCACTACCAGGCAAGTGCAGAAATCGGGATTAACGATCCTTGTTGATATAAGGAGGGATCGAAATACAAGGGATCGAAGGCTCGAGGCAGGAGACAAGCGAGAATAGATTATGCACCACCACTGTCGCCACCGAGTTAATACGATATTAGACCAAAGTACTGATAGGGTACGCACACAAGTATGTTGTTTCTAAGAGTAATAACATTAAAACCAGTATAAAGCACGAGGAAAGGGCGCTACTCACATTGGGATGTGGATGAGTTTTACAAAGTAGCCAATGAATCCCATAACAGCGAAACCGATGGCGACCGCCCTGCAAATCTGGATGAATTCTGAAAGAATGATTGAGTTGTTGGGTCAGAGGAAGAGGTTGAACGAAGTACCTTTTTGTGAAGGCTTCGTGCAGCGAGCCAGGAACTATACAGCCCTGTGAGCACTTTATGGTGAGAGTCTCGGGCAACAAGACTGACCTGGTTTCCGTCCCTAATGAACTGTTGGGGAACCTCCATGAACTCATTGAGTTTTTCAGACATGATGATGTGTGTGGTCTAAAGAATCAAACGAAGCAAACGTGTCCTACACGAATGTCTTCCCACGAATTAACTCTTTCCGCACAAGGCTCATCTGGCTGGTACTGTGTTCGTCAAGTACAAGGTGTCGTCTCTGTTGACTTATTAGTTGCACGCATTATTCACTAAATATTCCACCAGAAGACTACAGGACGTGTAGACGCATGAATGTCCTTGAGCCGCGTTTCTTTTCAATTGGAACGGATCGCAATCAGCGTTCACCGTTCGGTCACTCGCAGCACCGCCAAGCAACGTACCGGGATCACTCCAGACATCAGAAGATGGCTCACCACGACGCATACGCGATCATTATGCCGTTCCGCTACCTCCACCAGCCTTTCTGGTGATCCCTCAGGAGCTACGTCAAACAAGTTGACCGCGATCCATTCCCACGTCAACCAAGTGCTCAACTCTTTACCAGAGAGCCCTACTGAAAAACCTGCTTTGCCCGCGGATGAAGTCATGCATATTCTCGGCACACTTGCTGTCTCCGCCAGACAACAAGACCTAGCCTTGATCGAGAAAATACTTGGCCAGCTGACGCCTCTTTGCGGTCTTCCCGTCGACGCAAACGTTCACGGCCGTATTCTGCAAGGGCTGCTAAAGAATGGCAACGCCCAGACCCTCCTCCATTGGCTTAGCCACATGCACGAAAAACCAGGACGCGTCCGACCTTTTCTCGAGCACTGGCACGCATTTCTCAACTACTGCGCGGACAATGGTCAACCGAAAATGATACGAAGTGCCATGTCGAAGATGGCTCGCTCCGGACGCAAACCCAATAACAATACCTTTAGGATGTTCTTCAGGGCATTGTTCAACTCGGGTGCTCCCGTCAGCGAGTTTCACAGCGCTTTCGATCGAATAGAGAACTATTCCTTTCGCTACGACGAAAGCCTCGCAGACATGCTTTTCGAAGGCTTTATGAAGATCAAAGAGCCCCAACAAGCCGCCGAGGTGAAGGAAGAGTTTCAGAGACGATTTAGCAACCGCGTCGTCAAATCTAGTGCTATGCAAGCGGAGTGGGAGGAGAGCTTAGAGAACGAGGTTGAAAAATGTGGCATTGCATCAGCGGTCAGGCTCGCCCAAGATTTTCGAAAGGAAGGGTACAAGTTTACATCACATACCCTCACCATAATGCTGCGCTTCAGTCGCCAGGTCGCCGATTTGGAGTACGCGGAAGAAGCCCTGCAGATGAAAACCGGTCCCCTTCAGTGGTCGATTCTGGTCGGCAATGCGGTCCAGGCAGATGACCTCTCCCGAGCTCATTCAATCTATCGTCGATTCAAGTCGCGCGGGTTCACGCCAGATGCCCCTCTTATCCAACCTCTCGTTGCTGCTCTTTGCGATTCTGCCTTCCGGAGTCAAAACGACGATCCGATAGACCAAGCACTAGAGCTTTATCGAGAACTATCCCTTGCCGTTCCGCCATCTGCTTCAAATGTTGTCTCGGCACGACACTTTGGTCGTCAACGTTCACCGGGGCCCGATGCTTACATGTATGGGACACTCCTGCGTGCCATGGCAAACTCGGTCGACGTGCAAAAGTATTCCCAACTCGCTATACATCTTCTCGCGGACATGGAAGCCCGAGGGATCAAGCCCGACGGCCATGTCGCCGTCGCCTCCCTCATTGTCATGGCCATGCGCTCGTCGTCCAGTTTTGACGACGCTCTCAATGCGTACAGAAGGATGATGGGGAATGAAAACCCAAAGAACGTCGGTATCAAAGGGTACCGGTGGATCCTCTACACCCTATCCCGCCTCTCCTTCAACGACGGATCTACCTTGCCGCCCATCTGGCACTACTTTGAGATCGTCAAAGACATGCGCCGGTCCGGAGTCGAGATTACCCCATATGTCTATGCATCCCTTCTAAGGCGGCTTGCCAAGCTCGCCGAAGGCGCCTCCGGGGAAGATACCCTCGGACTCGCAGTGTCCGTCCGCAGAGTACACGACCACCTCACCCTCGATCCGTCCCTCACCCCCGATACCCTACTTTGGAACCAGCTCATGGACGCATACCAGCGCGTTGGTCTCTTTGCTGAAGCCTACAGGGTCTGGGAGGTCCTCCTTGTCAGCGAGACGTACGATCACGCGAGCGTCTCGATTATCCTGGATGCATGCGGGTACGCCAATGCGTGGCCGCTCGCTGAACACGTGATCAAGAAGCTTTCCGAACGATCCTTTCCTCTTAACCAGGGCAATTGGAATGCATACGTGGAGTGTATGTGTCGAAATGGGATGTTGAACGATGCTGTCAAGATGGTCTGTCTGGAGATGGGGAAGGATCGAAAGGATATCAAGCCTAATCTGGCTACTGCTCAGGTGCTCCTGACGTTTGCGACGAGGACAAACCAGCAGGACGAGGTCGCTATGCGCCTACAGCGGTATCTTCCAGAGTTGTGGGAGAGCCTACCTGCAGATCTTGGAGGGTTTGTTATCAAGCCAGAAGGGACAGGGTTGGCAGCCACAAACGTAGAATAATTGTTAATCGTCTACATGTCATCTGACCGGCTATGCAGTGGTATCGTACAGTGCGTGTGGTTGAACATAACGCGCGCGATGACAAGATCTAAAGAAAGTGAAACCGACTAAAACCCACTATGTCACCTCGAGTGTTCGTCTATGATAATGTCAAAATAATACTTAGGACGCCAGCTCTTCCACCGAAGGGCAGTCACACTTGAAGTATCGAATCAGTAATGAAAACCTGAGAGCACTAAAACCCTTGAACTTACGAGAAGGTTGAGGTCACCGAAAGCTTCAGCCACATTCATCAGCTGAGAGCACGGAAATTACATGTACTAGGTACCCACCATCGTCAATACGGGAAACCGTCGGCCAGAATTTCTTCTCTCGCAGCCAAGGCGTAGGATAAGCAGCCTCCTCCCGAGAGTATGGCCTTGCGGCAGGTCATCAGCATTGCTGAGCATGGTGAAGAGATAAAAATTCGAACCGGTTCCATTCCTTGTCGGACAGAACAATGGCAGAGAGTGGATGAGGAGCGTTCTTGAGAAGGTTGTTGTCTCTGGGCTGTTTTCCAGAGATGATATTATCGACTTCCTTGCGAATATGAATCATGGCGTCACAAAATCTACGTGTAGCCAGCAAGTCAATGATTGACGAGGACCGTCTCTAGACTATGTAAATACCAACCTGTCTATTTCTTCAAGAGTCTCTGACTCGGTGGGTTCAATGAGCATACACGTCGAAATAGGCCACGAGCAAGTTGGCGGATGGAATCCGTAGTCCTTTCAATCAATATATGATTCAATTTCATCATTACGGTTAAGTCAGATCTACTCACCTGCAATCTCTTGGCGAAATCTATGACCTTCAAACCAGCAGCTTTATCAAACTCTGCAAGGTCGATCAACAATTCGTGCGCAACACGGCCGTTGTCATTCTTAAATCGGAGGGTATAATGTCCCGCGAGTCTTTGGGCCATGTAATTTGCACTAAGGAGCGCAACGTTGGTTGAATGAGACAAGCCATTGCCACCTAGCATCTTGATATAGGCCCAGGAGATCAAAAGAATGGAAGCACTTCCGAAGGGTCCTGCGGAGACCGCATTAATCGCTTTTCCACCACCAGTCTGGACCAGCGGGTGAGAGGGTAGGAATGGTGCGAGATGCTCAGCGACGCAGATAGGACTACAAAATATAGATGGGAAATCAAGAATTGGTTTGAACGTCGTTACTTACCCGACCCCGGGTCCTCCGCCGCCATGAGGACTGGTGAAATGGTTAGACTCGCCTCAACAAGAATGATGACACGCCTACATAGCAAAAGTTTTGTGGAGGTTGAGATGACACACATCTCCACCACAAGTGGCAGGATTCGTCAACCCAACTTGAGCATTCAAATTTGCACCATCCAAATACACCTGTCCGCCGTTCTTATGGATAATCTTGCATGCTTCTGCAACGCCATCTTCGAAGACACCAAATGTCGAAGGGTATGTGATCTAGTAAGGTGCAGATTAGATTAGCCGGCAGGTGTGGGAAAGTTGGACTTGCCATGAACGCGGCCAGGTTGTCCTTGTGCTTCTCAGCCTTAGCCTTGAGGTCAGTGAGATCAAGGTTCCCATCTCCATGCGTCTTGACAGAGACAACTTTCAAACCAGCCATAACAGCGGACTATGGCTATACCGTAAGCCTCACCATGCCTTTTCGCAAAAAAATCCGACGCACAGCGGGGTTGGTACCATGGGCGCTTAAAGGGATTAAGCATACATCACGGTGACCCTCACCACGCGACTCGTGGTACGCGCGAATGACAGTCAAACCAGCATATTCACCAGCGGCACCTGAGTTGGGTTGTATGGAGCACGAGTGGAATCCGGTAATTTTGCAAAGGTCTGTCTCTAGTTCCTGTGCATCCAATTAGCCTCACATGCAACGCCAGCTAGATTGCAAACGACCTTGATGATCTGTTTGTACCCCTCCACCTGGTCAACTGGAGCAAATGGGTGCACGCCTCCAAACTCTGGCCAAGTCAGTGGGATCATACTAGAAGTGCTGTTCAGCTTCATTGTACAGCTGCCGAGGGGAATCATTGTATGGACAAGTGACAAGTCCTTGGATGCAAGGTGAAAGATGTAGCGGAGCATCTCGGTCTCAGAGTGGTGCGTATTAAACACGGGGTGGGGAAGGAACTCGGAGGTGCGGACAAGCGACGAAGGAAGAGCAGTGGCGATGGGCTCAGGAATACTGGCAAGAACTTCTGTAGGTCCAGAAGCAGCCGTAGAAAATACGCTGACCAGTGTTTCAAGGTCCTCATAACCGATGGACTCGTCAAGGGTGACACCAACGTGTGTACTGTCCACCCTTCGAAGATTGATGAACTTGAGAGCAGCCGCAGCGTGGACAACCTCTGCATTTTTGCAGACGGGAGACACGTCGATCGTCAAGGTGTCGAAATAGGCATCATTGACGACTCTGAACCCAAGACGCTCAACACCGGCGTGGAGAAGTTGGGTGAATAAATGGATTTTCTCGGCAATCCGCGTGAGGCCGACTGGACCATGGTAGATGGCATACATAGCGGCCATGTTTGCGAGGAGAGCCTGGCTGGTACAGATGTTGCTGGTTGCCTTCTCTCGACGGATGTGTTGCTCTCGGGCTGATTGTAGGCGTAAGCTTTCATCTCAATATCGAACTGAAGTCACTAACTCTGCAAAGCCAGTCTATATGCTGGGTTGCCCATCGTGTCCTTACTCCGCCCAATCAACCGACCGGGCATCTTCCTCTTTAGACAATCTGTGACAGCAAAGAAGGCGCCGTGTGGACCTCCGTAGCCTGCAGGTACCCCGAAACGCGCCGAATTTCCCAAGACGATGTCAGCACCCCATTCGCCGGGTGGGGTGAGCAAGGTCAAAGCGAGAAGGTCAGTGGCGCAGACAACAAGTGCACCGCTGGCGTGAACCTGGTCTGCAAGCGTCCGGTAGTCGGAAATTTGGCCATTTACGTCGGGGTATTGGAGCAAGATACCAGCGAGGTCAGCGCGCAGCTCAGGATCCTCGAGGGCCGCACGGGGGTCACCGACGAGGAGGCGAATCCCAGATCCCTTAGCACGGGTACGAAGGACGGCGATTGTCTGTGGAAGCACGGCACTGTCCACGAAAAATGACTTGCGCTTCTGGCCGGAATGAACGTAGGACATGACCATGCCTTCAGCGGCAGCAGTTGCTTCGTCTAAAAGGGATGCATTTGCAATATCCATGCCCGTCAACGATGCGATCATTGTCTGATAATTGACAAGGGATTCAAGACGGCCTATTACCGATTTAGACCTGGCAAGGAAAGAGGGTCACGAGATCTGACCTTGGGCTATCTCTGGCTGGTACGGCGTGTACGGAGTATACCAGGCAGGATTCTCCATGACCTGTGTGATAGTGTCAGGCAAGTGGAGAAGGAGCGGACGAGGAAAGCCTCACGTTGCGGAGGATGACGGGAGGGACAACGGCATTGTGGTAACCCATGCCGATGTAGCTCTTGAACTTTCTGTTCTGGCTTCCGAGGGCTTTGGCACGGGCGTGGAGCTCAGACTCGCTGAGCGCGGGCATGGTGACATCACTGATGGTGGTGGCGGGGATGCGGATTGTTGGAGGGACGGTGGCGGCCAAGAAGCTATCGAGGGAGTCGTAGCCAAGCTTGGAGAGCATGAATGAGGTCTCGTGGTCGTCTGGACCGACGTGCCTGTCGGTGAAGGTATCAAGGGGGTCGAAGAGGGAGGAGGGAGCTTTAGCGGTTGCGGGACATCGCGGTGCACGCCTTGGGAGGGCGGCGAGGCGGGCGAGTCTGAGAGCAGGTGCAGAGCGCAGGGCTGCCATGGGTGGGGACGGGGAAAAGAGAGGGTGAAAAGGGAGGGACCGGCGAAGAGGAGAGATATAGGTCAACGATATTCACCGAGCCAGGTTCAGACACCGAGTCGATTACGCTTTTGTACGACTGGTCTCGGGTGAGAATCACGTCAGTAACGTGCAATACGGCCATGTCCGTCGCTTGGCTCCTGCGCGCGCTGTGTCTTTGGTCCGTCGTTGACGTCGATGTCGACGACGATGAGGATGAGGGATGTGCAAGACGCTGAACGGGACGAATATCTGCTCGGGGTCGATATGTACGGCGGGCGACGAAAAAATCTTTTTTTTTATCTGACGGCTTCCTTTTATGGGTTATCAGTCCTCGCCACGCGAGACCCATTTGATTAGCGTTTATCTTAATCGCAATAAGCTGTGCTGGCGTCAAGAGCTCGACAAGCCAGTTTCACAGCGACACCGAGTGCGACAGCCAGACAAGTTCCTGTCGTCAAACTCGACCTCCTCCGGGTGTTGAGCTCTTTGACGTGATAATAATGCAGCCACTACCATACGAGGATACAACTACGGAAGCGGAGCGCCGTGGTAAACCCATGGCATCTGGTATCCCAAATACTGCAAGCCCAGCTTACACGCGCTGCTCAGCCCTCCCAGCATATGCTCTGTCGTCACGGCATCAGGGCGAGTCCGTCGGAGCAGCCGTAGCGAATAAATCCGATTACATCTTCTCCTTGGTTGCTGCGTCCCTCAGGGTCAACGTCGTCTGCGACACATGTACCCACGCAACTCACCGCAGGTCTTCCTCGTCGTGTCGTTCCTGCGTCGCTTGTACACCGTCTTTGTCCACAAGCCGGGCAACAATACGTAGTGATTCCTTGGCAGTTTGTGCACCACTTTCTGATATCTCCGCCTCGTAGTACGATATCACAGACAACACACGCTTGAGCGACCTTGACGCAGACTTTGACCTGAGCGACATCCTCCGATCCGTGGAGCCTGGCTGCTCTAGCGTTTGCAAAATTTTCGTCTGCTTTTGCATGACACTTGATGATCGTACCAACTCGTACTAAATTTCCGAGTTACATCGGCAAGCTTTTTGGAGATAACGACTGTGACGTACAATAAACACGTGAACGTCTCCTGGCGTTGTTAAAAAGATTTCCGCTCTTGATAAGGCAAAATCCACCAATCGGAGCGTCTCCGCCAGTTTCAGTCTCGTGCCTAGATTCAATTGTTCTCGTCACCCACCTCCTGTACGAGATTCTCGACACCGCCCGTCGTGGTTAGTTGATCCAGCTTGCCAGCTAGGAATCCAAGCACTGCAATAAGTGCTTTCCAAAGTTCCAACCACTCATAGTCTGCAATCCCTCAGTGAGATGTTGCACCGCACGGGGATACAGCCATACCTATCCGTATTCGTACCTTTTGTAGGTACCAAATGACACGGAGGCACGTCCAGATACACGTCCTGCCCTGATGTGAGGCACTACCTTGCGGAGTAAGTCGGAAACGACTCACGTATAAGTGTATATTTCGAGTCGTTTATGGAGATTATGTCGAAGCCACAGCACGCAACAATCAAGCAGTGCACAAACTGGTGGACGTGCCGACGCCGGTGTAGGCAACCATGGCAGTCGCTACATTCATAAGCATATATTGAGCAATCCCGCAGTCTCCGAAAGAACAACATACCTGACGACAAAGTCTGATGGGCTGTACAGACTGTCCACAAAATACATCCATCACTCTCGGGTTTTCGGCCATGATCAACAGCGTATTCATCGCGAGATTTGCATACGCCATCGCACGCGGCGAAGCAGACGACGTCCCGTGTGTCAATAAATATGAAGATAATGATAAGACGGTATGTGACAGAGGTGGGATTCTAGATGCAGCTGTTTCACTGTTGTCTGTGTGTGCTGTGTCCGTGAATACTTGAGTGAAAAGTGGATTGAAAAAGAGAAATTCGAAAAGCGGCAAGAGGGAAATGCTAGCTTCAATCGGCCTGCAAGTCGCATTTACCATCAAGAATTGGAAACGCAGGGAGCAATGTGCTCACTGGTTCTTGAACAGTTCCCGCGGTGGGTCTACGGGCTGGGAGGACAATGCACGATCAGGTCTCAAGGACGTGATCAGCGTCCCAATCGTCTTTGCGAACGTCGGGACCGAATCATCCGAGATCTCCTGGTATGCCCTAATAATAAGCAATATTAGCATAACATCTGCGTTTGAAGCAACCCCAGTATACTTGATAGCAGTATTACAGGCGAAATTCGCAGCCCAACATATCCTCTTCATTAATTCAATGTCACCAGTGTCTCGGATGTGTTGAAGGTATGGGTTGAGCTTTGCGGCGTCTGACCTATGAAAGTTGGCGAGAAAGGAAAGCAAGAGGGTTGCTTCAAACGTATAACGTTCCGTTTCAGGCGATTTGACAAGCTGCAGAGCATATGAGCAAGCGCCATAGGATAATTTCATCAACGTACTTTCACCAGGGCAGGGAAGAGGTCTCTGCGAAGGAGGTATGCACCAGGGCTTAGCTGGCTGACGCTGCTCGTATATACAATGGCTAGTTGAAGGACTCGATGTCGCATGGTAGCTTCCATGTGCAATCAGTACTGCAGCTCGAACTAGACAGCGAACGCAAGCGCACCAGAAACCTTGTCATCCCCGAGAATTTGAGCAATCATGTCGACGAACTCCTGCGAAAGCACTATACGTCAACGTCTTATTCGCTCGTATACAGGCAGTCGCAATTCACCATGAACACCTTGTCGCTCTCATTGATGTCATCGGCAAAGACCACCATGACCTCCCATCCTGCTAGGTTCTTTGCCAGTATGGATCGCAGCACGACGGACAGCGTCTCAACCGCCCGCAGCCGGATGTGATCATCCTCTTCGCTATTGGCTGCAAAGCTGACGCATGTTACGAACAACAAATTCAGTACCGACTACTAACGGGGCGACGTCCATAAGCAATCAGCATACACGTAGTCGCTGTTGCGATAGAGAGGAGTCGGACCTTGTGTACGTGTAGACACTCGTGTTTTGACAAGGCCGACAGGAACTTGCTCAGGAAGTCGCGGTCGGGATCGAGAGCGAAGAACGCGCGCCAGAATTGACGTTCCGTATCATTGGGGGATATCTGAGCTGGGCTGAGGCCCTGGATTCAAGTCATGAAGAGCCAGAAATCATCGCTCGACATGGAGAGACTTGCCTGGAATATTTTGTTCACTGTCGTAGAGTACCTTGAGCTTGGTTTCAAAGATACCTGTGAGGTATTCATGAGAGATGTCGTGTGACGTGTGATGACGCCAAATGACGGGCAGTGCTTCTTCTTCAACCGCTCACTCGATGCAGTCCCACCCGTCTGTAAGTACCTCATCGCAAAGAACATCCCAGACCTGCTCAACATCATCACAGCATCCCCGCCTCGCAGGGCTCATCAGTAAATATCCAAAGTCTGCCAGCGCGCTCTTTCAGACGTTCAACGACGTCACCCTGGGTATGACCTTCCCCTCGAAAACGAATGAGACATCTCAAACCAATACCATGATGTGCATATAGCGCATAAATGGACAGATGTCCAGGTGTACGAACTTCCACAGTGTGGACGCGGTGCGATCAAAGGCCTCCGGCCGTCACTCGTACGTACCATCCATCCACTTTACGGAATGCTAGTCATCCCTCCCACAGACCGCAGGGGAACCACCGTCGACGTGTGTCGTCGTGCCATGCGGACTTGCAGAATCCATCAGTACATCATGGTACGTCCAAGCATACGTCCAAGTTCACTCCCCATCGACTTTGGCTCTCCCAGGATCCGTGATGCATTCGCTGCGTTAGACACTCAGCTTGCGGACGCGCCAGAAACGCTCTTTGTGGCGATCTGCTCCGGAGACTCGTCGATCGTGTACTATAAAATCAGTAAAGGCATAATCAAGCCTCAGGTTTGAGATGGAACAGGTTATCCGCTGTCCAAACGGCGACGGGACACGGACTGTGATCCTGCATCAGAGGGCGCCGAACAAGTAAAGTTGTCCATGGCTGTGGACTTTTGTACTAGCATCCCTAGTACTCTCAAGAAAACGTCAAATGTCCGTTACTGCAACAATCCGTCGAATCCTGCATCGACCATTTCTGCAATCCAACTAGCGAGCGCTTCATCCTTCATCCTAACACCCTCCAACATTCGCCTGACTCCCACAAATGCCCTGCGACCTTTCCTCTCCCCTTCCACCTCACCCCCATAGTCCTCACTCATGACTTCACCATCGTCCTCTTCCACCAGTCCGGGAAACCCGAACCGCTCGCCGTCCGGTCGGGGTGCTAGGTCCGCCGCAACGAACGAAGTATGAAATAGGATACGGATTATAAGCAGCGCTGTGAGAGAGCTGGATGGAGGATCGACCGCTGGACGAGGGAACTTGACTGATGTAGACCGTGGCGGTGGCGGCGGACGTAACGTCGGATTCGCCAGTGGGTAGTTGTCATCTACGGCGATCGTGATGTTATCATCTTGCGAAGGGTGTCTGGCAGGAGGCTGCGAGGATGGTATGTGTGTGAGAACATGTAGTCTCAGATACGATTTAGGCATGCGCGCAGCACCACAAGTAGACCAGTGACATGACCCATAACTTGCCTCGAGGTCGTTGACGTGTTGAATGAGGTGATCGTACAATTCACCAGCACTCGAGGAAGGGGGGGCGCTACATTGGGATCTGTCCCACTGACATTTGAATTGCTGACTCGCTTGTGTTTCCTTCCTCCGACTAACTCCACGGACAACAAATCGCTGAGGTGGACCAGGAAGCACCATAGCCTGGGCGTGTTCGAATACGGTATTGACGTTCTTGATCACCTCTGACGCCACGAGTACCGGGAAAAGATCGACGTGTGGTGAGAACGCATCTTTATAAAGGTTCCAAAAGTCAACCTGTGTGAGCTCGCCTTCCGGCTCTGCGACAAACATGGTTTTCATCCTGGCACGCAAAGTGAGCAAGATGTATGAATGACAATCAAAATGACGGACCATTCATAACACCGGGTTGGCTCTGGCAAGGGTAATAGTCGTTCCGACTCTTCGCTTGTCAGATCATGATCTGGTGTAGCAAAGGTCGTGTTTGCAGATATTGTGCGCACTGAGCCCGTAATATCTACAGAGACCTCCTCTTCCACTTGCTCTACGAGCAAAAGGCTGACGAGAACCCTCAGGGTACTCGGCATGGATGGATGGAGGAGGAACGCTTTTGCCATGGGCGGATGGGAAAGGTGAGCATACAAGTAGTTCAAAGAAGCCTCAACGAGAGGTCTGTCCATGAAGAGCGGGAGGTATCGTATCGAGGCCTCGAGGGCTGGCGAATCGGCTCGAAGCCGGGATACGTTCGGGGTGTACACAAACAGCTGTCCAAGAACTGAGAGGGCCGAAACGATGAGGGTGCGATTCGGCGAGTGACCTGCGATCCGGAGCAATGTCTGGAGTGGATTGCGCTCTCCAGAATCTAGAGGGGGGAGGATGATACGAAAAGAGATGGACTGCAAGAGTTCGATAATGTTAAGGATGAACTCGGTATTGGCATCCAAGTCTGGGTCGAGGTTGATAAGAGAGTCAAAGATCAGAGGTTGCGTTCGCCGGCACTCGGCGAGCTCAAGCGCATTGGGTTCGTTTGTCGCCGAGTTGCGAAGGACGAAGAGGGATTCAATGGCATGTCTGCGCCTCCGGTCTGCCTCTGGGGACAGGGAAAAGAAGGGATAGTTTTCCGACTCGAAGTGGCCTTCCCTGGCATACCACTCGGGCCAGTCAAACAGCGCATTTGTGAGCCCTGGGAGGGACTTTAGCATGAATAGGTCGTTGGTGCATAGCCTGTGTAGTCTGTCGAGTGCCCATCCGATCTCTGTATTTATCGTGGAACGCAGCGACAGTACCATACGATTGTTCGGCGTTTGCTCGGTGTACCATCCTAGAGCAATGGTCAGCACATCGTTGGTGGACGGGAATGGCACTCACGTTCATAGTCGTCTGTAACATTTGGACCTGCTCGTTGTGGCTGTTGTTGAGGATATGCACGATACGGCGTTGCCGCTGTCACTGCTGCTGCTGTTCTGACTGGGGTTGCGAGTGCCATCGAGCAAATGATATTGTCACGCTCCGCGCATTGTCACGCGTTGGTCACACGTGACTGCCTTGTGGTGTCACGTGTCACGCTACTTGGATAGGGATAGCGACGATGGCGCTGATTGAGGTGTGTAGCCTGCAGCTGGCATTGACTCTCTACTCAAGCTCACATTCTATCTAGGTTATTGCCAACGATCGTTTGGGTCGTAAAGGTCTGTTGTCAATCGTTATCTTGTCGCATTGCATCTGATTGCTGGGCAGTTCGTGTCAAGTGCAGCCCCGACGATACGGTCGGCGATCTCAAGCGACTTATCGCTGCGCAGACAGGAACGGACGTTTCGAAGATCCAGTTGAAGAAATGGTGAGCTTTCGGTAATTTCGCCGAGTCGTCCCCCCAATTCATCCCTTCATTGTCAAGGTACACCATCTACAAGGATCACATCACTCTCCGAGACTATGAGATCAATGATGGCATGAGTCTCGAATTGTACTAGGCAGGTCTGCAGTATCGTCCACTCGATGCGTCGGGCCTATCACACTTTGTTTATTGCTCACGGCACTGTATGCTTTGAATTCGTAGCGTATGCCTTGCATTTGCAATGATCTCTGAGTCTATCTCAGTGATGGTTCTGCGATCGGATCCACTTTCGCTTCACAGAAACACACCGTTCTACAAGAGGTTCATCATGATCTAGCGAGTAATCAAAAACTCCGACTTGGACCTGTTCGTCATCCTCTGGAAGTCTTCGTCCGCACCAGTCCTGGCTACCAACATCGAAGACGCACGCGTGATGCTCGGTTGCCTCCCAAGAAACGGGACAGTCTCCTTGCCCGCCTTCTCCCGTTCTTGTACGCGATCCGGCAACGTGTTCGATCTCAGGTGCTTTCGAGGCGTGCTCTCTTCCCGCGGATTCGGGGGTGTAATTGCCTCCGCCGGCGACGCAAGACGTGGGCCACGAGGTCCACGAAGACCAAGCCTGGATCCCATTGATCCCGAACCTGTCAGCCGTCCAGCTTCCGTAACGAAATTGTGTATCCGCGAGTCGGTCCCAATGACGCGATCGATCTCGTCTAAAGAAGCGGTAACGTTTAGACGTTGTGTGATGGTACCCGTCGAATCGGAAGGGGGATAGACGGATGACGAGTCCCCACTTGCATCTCTTACGAAAACTCCACCCTGGGAAACCGACCCCATTTCGCCTTCTTGCGCCACTACCGTCATATCAGTGCTCGAGTACTTCATTCCAGGCACGGTCTCTTCAACTTCTTTATTACACCGGGACTTGCGGTACCATGTATCACTGCGTCCGAGCTGCGGCTTGGCGCGGAGCCGTCCGTGCAAATGTGAAATGGCGCAAGTTGGTGGAGGATCAATGGAGAGGAAGTTGATGATCCTGATCGGCAGGGTGGCTTCGACGTCAGAGGATAGGCCACCTGTGGTGACGTTGACGTTGAGGGTGTACTCCACTTCCAGTAACCTTACACGAGACACAGACAAGGCATCAAACTATATCATTCGTCAATCAGGACGGTCCGGCAGATCCGATAGGAAACAAACTCACTGGCAGGACAATGTGGTGCACAAAATCTGCCGTATCACCGGGCCGCACTCCTGTCCACCACCCTTTTGCACTTGCATGCCCTTTGGTGCACTTTTGCCCCATCACAAGCACGCTTGCGGCGACTACCTTTCTCATCGTCATCGTCTCGCACGCATCCGGATCGGTATCGGCGTTTCCCTTTCGTCCAGCGAGCGGCTTGAATACAGTCGTCGTTCTGAGAAGGGTAATTGATGCTCCCTTGACTGTCTTCTTTGACTCGTTGACGACTCGCAGGTGAACTACACACCGTTGCCCAGCAACCCAATAAAGTCTGTGCATCGCCGCGCTCAGCCTCACTTTTCCACTCCCTCCCATGAAGACGGTCTTGGCAGTTTCGCTCACCAACGGACGTGGTGCGGGCGAAAGCTTTGAGGAGAACGATAAGCGTGGCCAGATCTCGCAAGACCGATAAAAATGTGCAACGGATTCCGCAGAGGTTTCTGGGTCTTTGAGCATGAGCGAAGCCATGGCGAAATATCTGAGGGCCACGCCTGAATGAATGTTCAGTGTGCCCTTGGCAATCCCACAGGTTCCGTCTGCGGGGAGGGTCAGGGAGAAGGGTAACACGTGAATGCCCTCTTTTGCCTCTGCCCAGCCATCTTCGTCAGGTGGGCTTGCCAAGACGGAATCCCAGGCGGGTGCGACGTGGGATAAGAGGGCTGTACATTGATAAAACGTGCATCGTGTGTTTCCATACGGAATTGCTTCATAGCCTACGACGCGAACCTTTGCTTTGGAAAGGAGTATTGGAGTATTCTGCTTCTTGTTGGCATTCTTGCGGACGTGAACCGTGATATGACCTTTGAGCGCACTGCCTTGAACGCAAGTTTCGCTCTCGAGAACGATGTCCACCTCAACGCGGGCGCGCGGTTTCGCCTTTTCAAGGGCAAGAATATCGGGGGGAAGATCGTCGTTTTCAACGGTAGAGAGGGCCCCAGAGCTAACGGCTCTATGGAACGATGCGGGCGGGATGACGGACGCGTTGCGCTTCAGCCGGAAAGCAGAATTGCCGAGGAGGATGCGTAGTTCAGATGTACTCTTGTGGGGAGGAGCAGAAATCTGCAGCAAGGTGTCGCTCGTAGACAAGCCCACGCCATGGGGAGTGAGGTTTACGTCGTCTCCAGCCTTGTCCTTTTCTTTCAGTGTGCCTCTTCTCCCTCTCCACGTGCTCTTTCGACTAGGACTAGCTTTGCCCTGGGTATTCTCGCGCCATATTTCCTTGCCCATCTCAAAGGTCGCACCGACAATACTCGGAAGTGTGCTACCACCCGGTGTGAGAAAGCCCTGCTCGATCCTTTGGCCGACACGGTACCCTGAGCTACCGGGTTGTGCGTAGACATCCAATTCTACGGTGGAGTCTCCCATCTCGGCGAGAAGGAGACCCCGCATGGAGGATACGGAGCGGAGGGATGGGAGCCAGTTGGATGTGGTCAGGTCCAAGGAGTCTGCGTACTGGTTGGATGAATATGCGGCGGCATCGGAGGGGCTGGGAAGCGTTCCAGATTGATCGATGTATGGTAATATGAAAGAGGAAGTAGTAGTGGACGTAACAAGGGTTGAGGAGGGGATTGTGGATAGGTCTGGGGCGAGGAGGATGGAAGGTCTGAGTCTGGTCACGAGATCTTGGCGCTTGGCTATTGCTGACAGCGACATTGGTCGATCACACGTTGTACGACGATCGATGGTGGATATGATGATGGTAAGTTGGCAGATGCTGTGGGACGAGAACAAGAAGCAGGGGTTGCGAACGCTCGACGGTGTTCATTTGGAAGTGGACGTTGGTCGGTTAGACACATCAGGAGGCATAGATCCGTGGTCATCTCGATCGAGACCGAGACATGGATCGGTAGAAGGTCTTTCCTGTATTGCATCATTGGATTTGGGACCAGCAGACCAGTGTTTCATAGCGGGCTGGACACGCCACGAGGACGAACGCAATGAGGCTCCGGGACAATAAGCCATCCTGTGTAAAATGTGGAGTCCTTACTGGTACTGGCGGTGTTGCGGTCGAGGAAAACGACAAAATGACGCAGAAGAGCCTCGCGTCGACCACGCACCTGCTCCGCTTTCCAGTGTCCCGAAGGGGTATATAAGAACCCCCACAACATCACAACAACAACAATTACAATTATGTCGCTCGGACTACCACCAGTATCAGTCGGTCTCAAGTCCATTGCTCCCTATCTTCAACGCGCCGAGGAACTCGTAGAACGTGAACCCGTCGTCGCCTACTGGTGTATGGTCCATGTCGCGCTCTCCGGCTACCACTGGCTGACCACTCTTCAGGTGCCTACTATGCTGCGCAGCTGGGCATATCCCTCAAAACACAGGACCCCAATTCTCACAAACTTCTCCTCGGCCTGCTCGATGCACTCGAACGCCTTAAGAAGGAGATTGGTCCAAACGACACAATCGACATCGAACCGGCCAGTGCCGCCTATGTCGAGAACTTTGCCTTGAAGGTGTTCAAAATGGCAGACGACGAGGACAGGGCTGGAAATGCCACAAAGTAATCCTCCTTCCCATTCACGCTGGCCAACATCTCATCCGTTCCTGCTCACAGATCTATTGCCAAAAAGTTCCTGGTAGCTGCCAACTTTTTCGAAGTCCTTCGCGTCTTCCCAAAGACCGACGTCTCAGAATCAGTAAGTCCATCTCCGAATATCCATCTACGCCCGTTAACTCCCTTGCAGACGGAGAGCAAGTTAAAATATGCCAAATGGAAAGCAGTCGACATCGCTAAAGCCCTCCGTGAAGGCAGACGCCCAACTCCCGGCCCTGCAGGGTCTCAGTTGGACCCTGAACTGGCGTCTTCTCTTCCTATCTCAGATCAATTGGTCTCGGAGCAGCATCCACCGACGCCGCCAAGGCCCGTCCCTCGCGAACCATCTCCTCCCACCAAGTCCCCCTCCCGCTCTCCGAAACGTCACTCTCCACCACCTGCCATCTCGCCTGCTGATATCGCCCGTGCAAACCGACTCCCGATCCACCTGGGAGAAGATAAACATGATAATGAAGCCCTCAGCCCCGGGCGCTGGAGCACCACCGCCACACCAGGGTTTGATCTAGCCAGAACGCCAGGACCAGATAGCACTGCTGGGAGCTCGGATAGCTTGAACAATTGGCACGAGCATATTGTCGACCCCATGACGCGAGTCGAAGCTCACGCTGGTAGTAGTAAGCTTAGGACCGCGTGGGTTAGCACCGAGATGGAAGGCGCAGCCAGCGACGGCGAGCTTGTCGAGGACTCTACTCTGAGCCGAGGTAGGGTGCGGTTCTCCCTCGACACCCCAGGTAGATCCTCCCCTCCCAGTCGCGCGTCTGCATCCCCGCTTTTCCCCACCCAGGACGTCTCTTCACCGCCTCTCATATTTGCCGACCTTCCGCCAGGTTTCGTACCCACTGGAGTGCCATCTTATGCATCACCGGCTGAGTCAGTCACGTTTGGTTCCCCTAGTGCTTCGTTTGTCGTGCCCCCTCTACCGCCTGTACCAGCATTCCCTGCGCCGCCCATGTCTTCCATCGCATCACCGACTCTGACTGACTCCATCCACGTACCTGCGTACCCGCCTCCACGAGAAGTAGAGCTGACGCCCAAAGCCATTGCAAAGGCGCAGAAGCATTGCAGGTTTGCAATTTCGGCACTTGATTATGAGGATCCACAGCATGCGATCAGAGAGTTGAGAGCTGCGTTGGAGACCTTGGGTGCGTCCGTTTGAGGATATTTCCACTGCCGAATGTTGGGCTGGCTCCTGTTGTTGGCATCTTAGTACTTATGTATTTGCTTCAAGCTATGTATGTGCGGTCGTGTATTTATCTGATATCCCATTGATTAGTCTACGGCTTTACAATACGCACCAACCATTAATTGTTGCTTGTTTCAATAATCATTATCCATTGCATCATCCACGCACGGCGGTATGGTGTGAATTGCAAAAATAATCGATATTGACAACAGGTACTCAAATGAGTAGAACAGTTTGATGAACGTGGCTACAATGTGTAGGGAAGGATAGGGCCGGGCCCGTGGCATTGTTTTGACCGCACTTTTTTTCTTTCTTTCTACGTCTCGAGGTCCAACTTGCACTCACAATACCATCTGGCATCTTTGCAGGACCGCGCCATGTTTACGCAAAGTATGACTAGCAATGCATGCACACCTCGAAGATAGAAAACGATCTTGTCAGGCCTGTAGACTCTTGGTCACGAATACTGAAATGCTGTTTTTCACTTCGTTCTGCCGATCCAGAGGCACCCTATACGACATGCAACGTGAGACATTGCACTTCTCAGCCCATGCGCTCAGCATTGGGTCCACAGGGGCACTGCAGGCATCACGAACGCGGCAGAGCCCACAGGTCCCAGCGTGAACCCATCGAATACTGTCTCCACATCCCCACTCGAAAACACCGTCATCACATCGACCCCTTCAAGACCCAATGCTTTCCAGCTGATAGCCTGGTTCACATAGTTGGTGTTGGTCGCAAGCACGAGTGTTTGCGCTTCTCCCTTCCACGTTGCCACAAAGGCTCCCCCGACCACGTACGTCGTGCGCACCGACTTGGGATCAAACAAGTACGGGGTGATCTTGGGTAGGCTCATTGCGAACGCTGACGCAGAGGATTTGATGTTCGGCGTGGTCGGGTCGATCCACGGAACGATACCCAATGCACCCTGGTTGATACCCATGATGCTTTGCACGACCCACTCTTCGCCCGTCGGCGTCCGCAACCAGTATCTAATACGAACAAGTCCAAGTCAGCAAGAAACCACGCCAACGGGAACAGCACGCCAACGTATAGGCTGCCTCATAGATTAGCCACTCACTCGCTATTCCCGAACGCTTGGGGAACGCTCCACACGGCCTTGGTACGCTCCCAACCCATCACTTCCAGCCGATTCTTGAAGCTCGCTACACGGTCGCTCACGTCAAAGTACGTCCCGATGCCGCTGTTCGCAGGGACATATTCGGCACCATAGTACGTCGTATTGGGCGGCACGGCTGCTGTATCCCCTTCAGGGATGCTCGAGCAATTGTCGCAACCACAGTCACCGTAATCTGGCGTGCAGGACGTGTTCCATTCGGTGGAATGGGTGACATTGTTTCCGATCATGTACACGTCTTGCATGACGACGTCCGTGCCGGCTGTGTACGCAGACCAGTAGTAGTCCTGGCAGTTGAGGACTAGACTGACGGGATGATATCCATCCAGGCTGTAGATCAGATCATAGGCGATTGTGGTCGCATTGAGGGGGTCGGACGTGCCATCTGGTTCGTCTCCGGTGTACCAAAGAAGGAGGTTAGGGCGATTTTTGATCATGTTGACTTGTTCGGTGACCGAGGTGGAGTTCATGTAGGTGTGACGCATGTCGTACATGAGGTACAGCCCAACTTCTTGCATCCTATCGAGGACTTGGTTCAACGCGGTCAAGTTGTCAAACGCAGGAATTGGGTGGATCTACTATCCGCGTCAACAGTGATATCCTCTTGGCAAGTGTAAACGTACGATCGTGAAACTGTAAGCATGCGTAAGCATTGATACGTGATACCCACATGGAATGGACATTACCCTTGCTCTTTCAGTTCGTCGATCACAGACAAGTTCAATGTCAAATATCCACCAAAGTCGGCGTAGAATCCGATGGGGAACACAGGCTCGTAGGACCCACCAAGTCCAGTAGCAGGTTTAGCCAACAACGCGCCCGTGCGAAGGTCCATCTTTGTCACCGAGCTGTTCGTTGGGTTCGGTAACACAGACAGCGCCGTCGTCGCGGAGAACGTTTGTGATGCATACGTTGCATCGCAAGAGAGGCTG
>JBBPRQ010000301.1:0-37518 GCA_038093095.1 Boletus insuetus | reverse complement strand
AGCTGAGTACATGGCCTTGAGCGACTGTACACGCCAGGCTATTTGGATTCATCAAATGATGGAAGAACTCAGCTATCGCCTTGGCTCCATCCCCATTTGTGGTGACAATCAAGGATCACTCTTTATTGCACAGAATCCAGTCACCGAAAAATGTTCCAAACACATCCAGATCTGTTACCACTTTGTACGTGATGCTGTGATGCTATGGAAGCAGGTTGAGCTACTCTTTATCCCCAGAACTGACAATCCCGTGGATATGTTCACTAAGAACCTTGGACATGTCAAGTTCAAGGAGTTTCGCTCCCAGCTTGGTTTGGAATTTAACTCGCCATCTTAGACTGTGTGGACATTTCCATTTTTACTTTATAAATTCCTTGCTTTTATATCTATGTATCTACCATATACTAGACAAGGGGGAGTGTTGAAAGGATGCGTATTTACAGTCACATGACCTTATATTAAGTAATCATTACAAAGCATATATAAGACTCTGCTGAGTCTGAATAAAAGAGATCTCTCTTGACCAAAAACCACTATCATCTCTGAGAACTCCCCAACCACCAAGGTAAGCATCCTAGAGTAGATTCCTAGGTAGCCCATATAGCAATGCTGGCTACCAGCTATTGCAATAATCTTGGTGTCAAAAGAATGAAGAAATAAAATAGAGTACCTTATATATTGGAAAGGTTTTCCCTCTGAGGAAAATGAATGGATTCCATATGACAAACTCTCACATGCCACTGATGCTATCAAAGATTTCCATCAATCTCATCCTACTGCTCCATGACCACAACAAAAACTCCAACTTAGACTGGTTAATAATGATCAAGCTGATCCTCCTTGTATCTGTCCAATATATCAAAAAAAACCTCCTCCTGCAGTTATCACCTCTATCCTATGCAGTCCTGATTTCTATGAATTCCGTGCATTCATTAACAATCAAATGGTCCCTAATGGAACTTCAACTGTAAAAAGTGTTGAAAAGCCATATGCCAAGAATGGTATGTGAGTGACACAGGACAGGGCAGCAGATGTTATTCATGATAGCAGACAAGGTACACTAGTACAGGTGGCAACAAGATAAGCTAGGTACTGTACAGTTATTATGTAAGTGGTAGGTAGCAAATGATTCTACTCTAACACACCCCCTGAATCATGAGCTAGACTGAGCAGATGAAAGAAATAATGAAAATAATGTACATACACCCCCTGGAGGTCTAAGAAATTACCATGTAGAGTCAGGTTCCTCCTCAGCAAGGTTAGTGTGCTCCTTCTCCATTTGTTGAGCTGTTTTTGGCTGAGGTAACACTCCTCCTCGTTGAGCAAATGAGAGATTGCAAGTTCAGGTGTAAGATCATCAGGTTTGACAGCATTGAGAGTGACAACAACAGTGTCATACTTGGAGGGGAGACCAGAGGTGAGAACAACAATGGTGAGGAGATCCAGAAGCTCAATTCTGATGTCCTTCATGAGATATGTCTGTGCTTTACGTCACTGATCCACAATGTGATGGACTGCTCAGGGCGTTTCTCCATGCATGAGAACTTTCACATAGCAGCAAGTTGGGTTGAGAGGCCACGGGCATGATGGATGCTGGCTAGTGTATTCCAGATGGCATGTGGATCATCGCCCTGAATGTGAATGATTTGGCTGTCATCAACATACAGCACAATTTCAGCAGCAGCTTTGAGTTGGTGTGACATGAAATTGTTGATCTTCGTCAGAGAAGCCTTAGCTGGGTCGGGTGGTGACTCTTTTCCCAAGACAATGCCCCAGAGATCAGTGTGGATGAGGAGCACATGCATATAAACATGCCAGATTGTTACAACTTACCTCAGCATCACCCGGTTGGTGATGCTTGTTTCTTTTCTTTATTCCTCCTTAAACTCTATGCCTTCATCCTTTGTCCTAGAACTCCTCCCTTTCCTCCTCATTCTCATTCTTCGAACTCTCTGTCTAGTCTTCTTGTCTTTGCTCAAACCTTGTACCACTATTTGGGATCTCCCAAGTCTTCTTGTCTTCACTTGGACCTTGTACCATTACTGTGGTTCCTTCTTCTTCTCTTGGACCTTGTACCCATATCTCAGTTCCTCCATGGACTCCTCGTATCTCCTTGTTTCCTTTCTTGACTTTGGTTCATGTGCAGCCACAACCTGTATATAAACCTTGTACTTAGATCCCTGTACATCACTCTTGTCTTACCTCACGGTAGCCTATCTCTATGGGCTACTTAATAGACTAGCCTCTTTGAATCTCCTTTGCTGCCAGATATCTTGAACATCGCTTATTCCATAAACCATCTGGCCTCCTGCTAGTTGAGGTCTATGGCTTGTTCCACCGACCGTTGTTGCTATAGTGGACCAAGTCGTAACACAGATGAGGTAGTTCATCTCATTGAGATGTGGCATGATGGTGGTATTCAGGATAGATGACATGGTGATAACAAAATGAAGAGTGTTGAAAGAGAGGCAGAAGATGGATATATGCAGGTCAGAGCACCTACTCCGGGTTCAAGAAACAATCTATGACACCTGCAACATGGCCCATCAGTCATCAGTGCACAGTCCATCATATGGTTACCAAATTGATGTACCCTGGTAATGTGAGGGTAGGTCCACTATGTTGAAAAGTTGTATGCCAAGAACAGGACATGAGCGATGCAGGATGGGGCAGCAGATGTTATTCATGATAGCAGACAAGGTATGCTAGTACAGGTGGCAACAAGATAAGCTAGGTACTGTACAGTTATTATGTAAGTGGTAGATAGCGAATGATTCTACTCTAACAAAAAGGGGGTAATGTAAGAACAATTTCACATTTCACAATATCACACTGTCACTACTATCACACATTCTATTAACTTCCATACTATTCTATATCACATGGTCTGTGCACAAAGCCATAGAGTATATAAGTAGTACAATGTATTCTCTAGTTTTGGAATATTGTAACGCGCAGCGCAGTTAGTGACAAGCGGAGTGTAATGTTACTTTGATCTGAACAAGTTTACGAGTAGAGGGTGAGTAATGAGTAGAGGGTCCTGCTAGGGCAATGTCTACCACAGTCTATCTCAGAAGATGAACTGAGACTTGAGGTGGGCTCAACGGTCTCCAATATCCAGGTACTAGCCACTGGAGCTCTCGGGAAGTATCACTAGAACTATGCTGATATTACATAGAACTAGCTTAGGGAAAATACAGGATAAAAGTACAGAGTTTATATACAGTAGGCCCCTGGTCCGTGCGAGTAAGGTAAGTGATATAATAGGAAAAAGGAGACGGGAGTCCAAAGGACAACTGTACTCCATATAGTCCATCCTGATGATGCAGAACTGCAGGATGTGGCAGTGTGATCTAAAAGAGAAATGCTGCACAGGTAGAAGTCCGAAGGAATCCTGTGCGGAAGCGGATCAGAAGGAATAAGCTAAATATAAAGCGGAGGCGGGGTACCATGTGAGTACGTAAACAATAGACAGAAAAGAAGAAAGTATCTGGAGGATGACTCCAGTATGAATACAACTCCATAGAGTAAGAGACAGAGTCTAGGGAAAGACGAGTAAGCAGCATAGCTGATGTAGAAGGAAAAAGAGTACCCCCTTCGTAGACCGTAACATTACCCCTGTTTATGGTCAAAGCACCTGCAAGACCACCTTAATCACAGTCCCCCTCATTTACCTTGTAGTCTGTTGGGTCGTAGTCGTCTTGGGGGTTGCAATGGATGACACAGTTCTCCTTGCAATGTCCAAGTTCCCCGCAGATGGGGCAGCAACAGTGTGGGCAGAAGGTTTGGATATGCCCTGGTGCTGTAGTGAGGCAGAAGGGACATTGGTAGCAAGGGCAATCTGGGTGGAGATGACCGAGTTCACGACAAGTGAAGCAATGAGTGAGGGGGCGGTGAGGAGGGAGAATGATGATGTCGATGTCAATAGGGTTCAGAGACAATCCAGGCATTGGTGAGGGCAATGCCTGAGCATCCTTGTTATATCTACCAGAGGTGGGATAGGGTGTGTCTGCGCACGAGCAGTTTCGCAGTCTTTTAGCAGGGCTTGCCACAGCTCGTGCAGCAGAGGACGGGAGTCCAAACCGAAGTGTTGCCTTAGCCCGCTTGAGTTTACGAGAACCTGCAGTGGGTGATGGAGAGATAGGTGTTCATGGGTAGGGAGAATGATGTTGTCGGGTGGTGGGGTGGCGGCTCTGAGAAGGGGGATAGTGGCAAGGAAGTTTCAAACCTCATCAGAGGATGCGGGGAGTTCTGGAAGACTTTGGGGGCGAGTATCGCCACTAACTCCTCCATTGCTGCCATCAGTTGGTTCGGAGGTAGTAAGGTGAGAGGCAGGGGTTGGTGGAGGTGGCACGGGAATGGGGGTGCAAGAGGCAGTTTGATCAGTTGAGGTGGACCCTGCATCACTACTTCCATCCTCCCTTCTCCTAGATCCATCAACCTCATCCCAGGCCCAAGTGTCCCAATCCCATGGGTGATTCTCATCATCATCGAAGTAGTATTGTTGTAGGTTGGTGGGGAGCGTGTTAATGATCAGTTGAAGAATATGTGTGAATAGGGGTCTGGGGAGTCCCCGAAAGATGTTGTCGAATCCATGGTCATGGAGTGCATTGAGAATTGCATCTTGAGACTCATGGATGGATTGTTCCATGGCAGCGGCATAGACAGGCAGGGTCCCATTGGGGAAGAGTTGGGTGTGGAGAGTACAGGAGGTGGCATAGGTGTGGAATATGCCCACCAAGGATCGGAGTATGGGAACGTCCCGGTAAGCGGGAACAGACGGTAAGGCGATAGAGGTGGCAGCATTTTTGAGGACGGCGCAATAGAGGATTCTGTGAGAGTGGGCTGGAAGTCAGTGGATATGGACAGGGAAGTCAGCTGGGATGATGTGGACATAGGAGAACGCGATTGATGACATGTAGTGGAGCTAGGGCTCAACACTTAGAACAACAAGAGTGGTATGCGGTGGTTATGGAGGAAAAGTGAGGGGATCCCTTGCCTTATATTCCTTCAGGAAGTTGGCGGCATGTCCCAAGTTGGACTCAGGTTCCCAGGTATTTTCGGAGGACAGGTATCCTTTCCATGAAATGAGGTAGTGGTAGCATCGAGCGGAGCCCTGATGGGCTAAGATTTGGTCGATTTCAAATTCCTCTTCTCCATCTATTATGTCTGGCAGAAGCGGGATGAAATTATCCCCATGTTCCACAGTAGTCCTCTATGGGGTGAGAAGGGAGGTGTGGAAGGCGTTGTGAATTTTCCACATTCATGGGAGGCGGAGTTTATATGATATAGGCAATATGACTTGGGTTATCTTGAATGGGCCTTTCCGTTGAGGAGCGAGTTTCTTAGAGGGGTAGCGGAGTCTCAGGTTGCAGCCTTCAAGCCACACCTTATCTCCGACTTTCCAGGGTTTGAACTTTGATGTTATGCATTCTTTCATATATCTTTGCGCCTTCTCATGCACAGCTGTGTAACGACCCTTGTTCCAACTATACCTTACGAAGGAACCTTGTGACATTGTGAGTCTAACCAATAGTAGGATATGTGATCCTAGAGACAACAGAGGATCTATAACAAGTAAGAGGAATGAACAAAGAACAGAGTGAATAAGACTAGCGACTGTACTACTATAAGTACAACTATATATACTAAGAGAGACCATGCACAGACCAAGCTATACTAGAGGCTATACTATCCATAAGTAGTTATTAGTGTGGTCACTGGGTACCATGAGGCGATAAGAGAGATAAGAGGGACTTATGCTATAGGCTCTAGATAAGAGCGGTTATTGCTATTGGCTGATAAGGGAAAGTGAGTCAAGAGGAAAAGCATGAGGCGATGATAAGAATGCAATGTGGTTACCATGAGGTGCATAGCCGAGATAAGAGATAAGATCATGTGACTGAGGTCACGTGATGGCATGTGACTAGATCATGTGACATAGGTCACGTGATGAAGGCTTTGACAATGGTTGATGTATGTTCGGTATTTCTGTAATAGATTAGCAATGATTAGGAAAATGAAGTGTACCAAAAATTCAAGTAGTGTCGGCATTAGGATCTTCTTTAAGGGCAAGCGTTACAGCTCCACTCTCTGAGCAATTATGAGTTGGAGACTTTAAGATCAGGCAGTGGACTTTCTCACTGAAGCACAAGATGTGGAGCTTGTTTGCTGCACACGATGGCCTTCCAGACTTGCCAGCACTAAATGGCTAAGTGAGGATCACAGAAGGCTGCCATCACTTTTCTATCTTCCGCTGCCTTTGCACCCTGTTCCTGTTCTGGCAGAAGCTGGACTATGGCACACCTCCTCGTTTTCGTTCCCTACAACTCCAAATCCCATTTCCAAATTCTGTTTTCTGGGTCCTGCTTCAGGACTCGATCCTGTCCCTCTTGCTGCCACCTCATGTTGAAAAACCCAGCAGGCAAGGTTGCCATGAAATCTTATGGCTATTTGGAATTCAGGCAATATGGCACTGGGCCATAAAAATGAAGAGGTGTAGTTGGACCCTCTGCAGAATCTGATGTCCCTTCATTGCTCTGACCGCAAACTTGCATTTCAAACTGCTGCAGCCCGCCATCACCATTTCTGGAGTCAACATTCCACACCTCCTCCAATCTCTGTGGCTGGCAAGGAACATACCATTGAAAGGAAGGACGGGAGGTTGAGATGCCCTGTCAATCAGTGCTGGCATTCCTACATGAGCAGGAAGGCATTCCTCAAACATGTCAAGACAGTGCATGGAGTCAGAAGTGAGCTGCCAGAAGCATCACTTGTGCCGACAGGTTCATCTCAGTGCAGCATCTGGAGCAGAAGTAAGCTGTGTGCTTTTGTTCACATCGAGCATGTAATCATTCATCCCTCTCCCAGAGAGAAAGATGCTGGAATCTTCTGGAGATCAAGGCAGCGATGCTCTTCCACCTGCAGCATCCAGCACTATATCCAAGGGAGGGGACTCTCTTGCCCTGCCAGAAGTCGGTGAGATAACAGTGCTCGCTTCCTAACAAGAAATATGGATTCTGATTAGTATCATTGTTGACAGTCTCCACTTGCCAACATAATGTCAATGTCAAGGCCACAGAGGTGGAAGAGTCTGCTGCTGGTTGCTCAAGGGTTGTTCGGATTGGAGGTGAGTGCAGACAGTACTTCTTGAAATCATTGCAAAGGTTTTTACCAAGTCTTGTCCTTGTGCAGCTGGCGAAGGTCCTATCCACAGCCCTGCAGTAGGAGAGTGTTTTATTGAGGATGAGGAGAGTGTCGGAATCAAGGGTGAGCTTATCAAGTGCCCATTTGCATGATACCAAGGCTAACAGCAGCCCCGAGAAGGGAAGCAAAGGGTTGTTAGGCTCCTTTCTGAAGAGAATGATGTAATACGAGGGAGGATCCTTGATCAGCTTGGTTTATGCCTGCACATGAAGCTCCTGGTGCTGATTTGCAGGCAATGTGAGGTTGGTGTTGGCTTAGAAGCTGCACTGGGCCACATAAAGAATCAGCACGGTTTTACCACCAGCTGAGAAGAACAGGAGGTATTTAAAACATTTTGCAAGGAACATTGAGTTTGTGAACAGCCCGAGTAAGCACCTATTCCTGAAGCTGGCAGGCCCCCAGTGAGAGGGATTGCTGCTCCTCTCCCAGGATACAGTTGCAGGGCAGATCCGCTGAACTGCAGATATAGTGTTTGCAATTTTCAAATGTTGCTAAGGCATGCCAAAATCCATGACCAAGGTCTGGTGCACAACACTGTTTGTGAGGAAACGATGGTCCAAACCTTGTTTCAAGGAGTTGGCCAGCAGTTTTTCAAGGTGGACATTGACGCAACTCTAGAAAGTGACCCAGACATGCAAGACTACCTCCGCCTCCAGTTCTTATCCTCAGTGAAGTCTGATTCTGTCCTTGCTGTGGGTTCTGACCACAACCAACCACTGCTTTTGAAGATCACTGAATGAAACAAATTTCATGAAGAGATTCAGAAGGATTCCGAGCAGAGGAAGGCTGCCTGGAGGATTAAGCAAAACATTCACCAACAGAGCATGAGGGAATCTTGGGCTCTCTGGACAAGGTCGTGAGGGAGCACCACAGCAGGGCGAACATATATTTGGAGGAAACACCCCATGCTTTCACTGTTGCAAAAGTGATATTAAATGGCCCAGGGTTTTCACCCGAGCAGTAAGTGCTTTTTTGCACAGAATGGAGCCCCCGCTCACCACTTCTCCAAACACAGATCAAAATATTTCTGCTTTCTCTCTAGCAATAACACCTATGTGCCATTTTTTGTGCAAATGATTAGGACTATGTTGTGAAAGGAACTGGGCCATGAATTCAAGATGATGTTTGTGTACACCAAGAGTCAGTGATGGAAGTTACATTCTCTCATGGAGCATTTGGTCAAAGATGCTGCAGTGCAGTCACAGGGCAACAGATTGGAGGCAATTCTGGCATACCAGACATTTTGCTGGTCACTTGTGCACAACCCAAAATTACAGAGACTAGCAGCATGGGATGATTCAATCCAGCGCTTCATCTGGTTAATGGCCTTGCATGGCGATGGGTCATTCATGGACATAACCAGTCTAACACTAATGCTTGCAAAGCTCAAGTACAGTCATGGTCGTCAAACAACACAATCCTAAAGTCACATGTATTATGCTAGACTTTGACTCTGTGTCCTGCTACATCTCATGCCACCATTGTCCCCGGAATTCCTATCACTACCAGGTGTAATGCACAGTGATGTGTTGATAGAGCATGCTGTGATACGGGTTGAAGATACGTAGCGTGAACGTAAGGACTGAAGAATGATGCTGAGCTTGAAAGGAATGCAAGCCTAGGTGGTCTCTCCTATCCTAGGTATGATGAGGTGCTCACTAGGGACTCGGAGGATGGATCTAGAAACAACACTAATATTGTGTAGAACTAGCTTAAGGGAAAATACAGGAGAGCGAAGCGAGTCCTTATATATGGTAGGCCTCTGGTCCGTGTGAGAGATAGATAAAGGAAATAAAGGAGTGGAAGCCCGATGGAGTTCCGTCTCTGTCTACGTATGACTCGATGCACAGCAGCGAGTCAGATCTAAGATATAGTGCACAGCACAATATGAAATACCAAAAGGAGTTCTGCATCAGAGAAGTCTGAATAAGGAGATGTGGAACAGAAGCAGAAAGAAGTCTAAATAGGGTATTGGAGCGGGGTGCTGTGTGAGCCATAAAGAGAAGTGAATCAAGAGAATGCATCTAGTAGTGTGGAGGACGACTCCACTATGAATACAACCGTATGTGGTGAGAAGGAGAATGTGGAGGATGACTCCACTACAAATACAACTGCATACAGTGAGAGAGCGAGATGAGAGGCAAGCAAAGGAATGAATTAAGAGAAAAATGACTACCCCCTTAGTAGACTGTAACACAAGGTAGCGATCAAGGAGTTCCTCAATCGTTCTGACAGGATGTGGGGACATGTCATGTATGCACTCTTCATCTGCATGCAGCTGTCCACTCGTGTGACACAGTTCCTGCAAATCCAGCTGTGCAATGCAGATAGGTCTCGCAATCTAATCTTCCAGGGAAATGAGGCTATGTTGCTGGACAGATACAGCAAAACCACCAACATGAAGGGGAGGGACAACTGCATTCCCATGTTCTTAGCTGAGCCTCTTCGAGACCTTTTACTGCTCTCCTGGGCAGCGGGCAGAGAGACTCAGGCCATTCTCACAGGGGTCATTTATGGTGAAGAGTCCTGTTCATTGTACTGCATGTAAGCATTGCCATCACACCAGCCATTTTTGGTTGAAAGTCTGACCTCTGCTACCACCAGCTACCTTTGTGTTGAAAAAGATATTAGAATCACACCAGAGGTCTTCTATGACACAGTGAAAAGGCACAACCAAGAACTTTTTTAGTGTGCTTGGGGTGCAAGTGAATTTCGCCAAGGAATGATAACCCTTGGGTGGGAGTTTATATTTCCAAATGAGATGTTTCCTAGCTATGCCAACGATCTGCTCACCGAGGCTGCCAATCATTCCAGTGAAGTAGATCTTGCCCATTATGCAATTGTTCATGGTGCAGTGCCCCACCTCTCCAACAGCAGCTTGGCTCAGCATTGCTGGTTGGGCAAAGAGTGGTTCAGCCTACTTGGCATGGGTCCTCAAAAACCTTCTGAGCCAGTATGCACCAGGGGACTGATGGCTGTGTCTGAGAAGCTCCCAGATGCAAGGGAGCTCACTGTTTAGATCTCCTGCATGGTTGCTGATGCAGTCATGAGCAAGCTGGCGACCATTGGTGTGACTGCAGAAAACATCAAGAAGCTCATGACCTTAGGGAGAGAAACACCATGCCTTCCTTCAGTCAAAGCTTTGCAGGCAGCCCTTCACTTGGATGACATTATGGACAACTCAGCGATGTACACCATACCAATGCAATTTTACAAGTGAAAGAGGGCTACCATACCCGAAGGCATTATTGAAGAAGAGACCATTCACCCATGGCCAAAAAAGAGGATGCAGTACAGTGAGGTTGAGAGTGATGACTTTTCAATAGAGAATGATGATGGTTAGGTGGATTACTTCCAAGCACTCAACTCATCTCCATTGGCTTCATCGCTGTGAGGACACACAGTGATGAACATCCTGGTGGAGAACATTCATGATTATGCCACAGATGACTTGCTCTGGGAAAATGCCTGAAGTGCCTTTCAAAAGCTGCTGCAGAATCTGAATGCATGTGAGAAGGACGAGTCACAGATGGAGGCTATTCTTGTAATAATGTGAAAGCAGCAGGATGGATTGATAACCATGCAGACTGGCGGAGGCAAAAGCATGCTGTGGCTCTTACCTCCTCTACTTGACCTGGAGGCATGCTTCATTGTTGTCTGCCCATTCACAGCACTCCTAGACCAACAGTGTGCACTCGCACAAAAGCATGGTCTTCGAGCAATTGAGTACAGGATTGGGGACATTCCATGAGATGTTCAAATCCTCCTCATTCAGGTTGAGCATGTTGGATGCCAAAAATTCCATGAGTGGGTATCTCGCATTCCAGCCAGAGAAAAAATTGACCCATCTTACAGCAAGCTGACCAACTTGGAAGGTACCCTGAAATTCACCACTATGTTCATTAATGAACACCATGACGTGCTCTCCTGCCCACCAGATCGCACAGCCAGTTGAAAAAGGCTTGCATGCTGGGCATCTGACCAAGAAATGCCACTATATCTGCTCTTTGCAACAGCTCCTCCTTTACTCCAACAAAAGCTGCTGGACTCATATAATATGGAACTGAAGAATACCACTTTTATTTGATCGCCCACAAGCCGGCAGAAGATTGGACTGCATACTATTCCTGTGAATGGAGCATCAGGGCTGCAAAGTCTCACTGCTGTCAGTGAGGATAATCCAGATATAGAAGAAGTCTCACCCATGAGGTCTCAGATGGAAAAGGTCTAGTGAGGGACTTCCAAACATCAATTCCTTGTATAATGAAGCTACCTGGAATCAAGAGACTGTTGAGAATGCCAGGAGATGATACGTTCTCAGGACAAGACTCGCAATTGTCTGTGAATACATCAACATGGATGCACATGGGGGACACATCACTTACCATCTGTGATATCCAGGATTGGCAGACACTCATGGTGTGGAGGGACTTCTATGCATGAAAATGAGGGGAATGACCATAACAAATGGAACGCAACATATACTGGTATTCATATTCTCCATCTCCAATGAAGGATAAGCCCAGTGGTTTGCATCTAGACACTCATTGGAGGAAATGGTGCTCCAAAAGGTGAAGATCAACATACTTGCATCATCTGGGATTTCAAGGGCTGTTAAAAACGGACAGATGATGACAGCAATGGTATGGAGACTTAGGAAGGTGATAGTTGTAGAGCAGCTGATTGCCTTGTAAAGGGTAGGTGAAATTGTTATTTGCCCTCATCAAGAGTAGAACTGCATCACAAATCCATTGCTATGATGACCATGCATCAATTATTTGGGTTAGCCAAGAGATGTGTGGTCTGCAATGATTGTCACTTAAGATAGTCAAAAAGAAAATGAACAATCGACTTATGAGACAGCTATAGAAACCCACCACTGTTCATTTTGACTGTGTTACAATGTAGAGATGTTGGATAACTATTAGGATATTTATGAGATGGTGCAATCAATTATTTTTGTACACACTCCATTGAGTTAGGCCTGGTGCAAAACAACTACCTAAGTGTATGATGTTGAGATTGAGATGGAAATAGAGGATACAAGCAGGAAACTCTATAGAATGGGCATGAAAACAAGGTCAATATAGGTAAATATTAGTGGCATTCACAGGGAAAGGTGGCAGTGCATAGTTAGATCTACTGCAAACTCATAGATGAATGAAAAGCATACACAACAAACATACCATGCACAGATTGACTCTGCAATAATTTGCTTTTTTAATGAATGGCATGAGCAACAGTCCCCACTGCCAGTGAAGGTGAGGTTTTTTTCACTCTTTTTTAGAGGGGGGTTCAACATTACTACATGTGGTCATATTTGTGGGTCTCCTTTGCTAATAGCATTACAAAGTACAGTGTATGTATGTACATAGTGGGAAGAGAAAAAGGTGTTAACGACACATGTTATAGGTACTTATTGTGAAATGAACTCAGCCAGGTGATGCCATGTCATGTGTTTTATAAAAAGAATAAATAATAAAACACATGACACGGCATTGCCCAGCTGAGTTCATTTCACAATAAGTATTCACCACATGTGTTATTAACACCTTTTTCTCTTCCCACTACCATCCCAAACATAGTAGTGTTGTGTAACCTAGTAGGTGTGTACATCCAAAATCCAGTTTGTAAAACCTACAAGTACACAGGTGTGCTGTAGAGAGTGGTATGTCTCTGTGCTCGTATTCCTCATATTCCAACCTCTAGGCATCTTCCTGAATCACTCTGCTCATACTCTGTCAACTATAGCCCAAGACTGGTGCTACTCTGGTACTCTGATACCAATGGTCTAGCTCGGTCTACCCTCTGTGTCACAGTTTGTATTGTCATTCTTTGCTGGCATTTTGTTTATCCCCTTTTTGGTATGATATGACTCAAACTGATGTGTATTACCATGACCCTTAGGAGTCATCCTTATTTCTCAAAATGTTTCTTTGATTGTAGGGTATGCCCAGACTATCAAAAAATCTTGTACATTGGATTGAATTTAGCTTTCATTTGGCTCACAACTACAACTACAATCACCATCATCATCACCATCTACCATCACCATCACCATCTACTGCCCACCATCCTCACATCTACCAACTACCATCCTCACATCTTGCTTCTTCTTGCCAATGCCTCTACCATCGACCAGACTACTGGACTAACTACTCAGACTAATCACCAATGACTGGTCTTCTACTGGACTGCTGGGTTGATCTCTCTGGACTTCTCTCCTGTTCTTTTCCCACTTTCTCAATGTCCCTTTTCTCTCACACTAACCCAGTAGGACTTGTCCTACCATATGGACTAGCATCTTTACAGCACCCATCTTGAAGTGTTATTAACACTCATCCCACCAGTTATAGAGATTATCCATACAGGGCCTCTGCTCATACAGTAACACTACACCATAATGGAAAGTTAAAGTGTATAATCAGTTAGTATTTCTGGTGTAGAAATTGGGTGCTGTAGCACTGATTTGCCATTGGAATACCTGTGTCATCAATCAGTACCTTGTACTCCGATATAAGATTGGTGCATGCTTGTATGATCTTTGACAACCACTTGTTAATCCTGGTTCCTAGGTCGTAGCTCTTATATTTGTCATGACTCTTGTATTTTGGGTTCAAGGCATTTGTTGCTGGCCAACTCTTGCTCCCCGAGTATAAGAGACAGGTAAGCTGTTGCAATTGCATATTTTACTCCATGCCCTCATGCAACCTCCATTACCAGTGTACTTGTCATTCATGTTGTGAGGTAGATGACAATAGGGTGCTTGTTTGCCTAAAGGCAAGCCACAGCTACTGAAGTTCAGGAACATTCATCTTTGGAATGCCTCACAGCCTGCAGGTATAGCTTCTCATCCTGCATCCAATTCTCATAGGTTAGCAGTCCTCAATCATGCCTGTCAATCTATCCAGACATCTCATCTCCCAAGCTCTGCATTCTAGTCTGAAATCAACACACTCTCTGCTGTGCTTTTTGTGACTACCATCTGTGACAATGGTCCTGACCTAGATTTGTAATCGAGCAAGTTGTGGATTCTCATAATGGGCATCAAAGCAAGGTTCCCCCATCCAATCACCAGAAGCTATAGCCCCTGGATATAGGTGCATTAGCCAGTGCCATTGGCCTTGTATACTTAGGAAGTAGGCATGTGTTCTGCAACATCTTTAACATGATTTTCTAGTGTCTTACCAAGGTGGCAACAGCTCTAACGAGAATCTTCAAAAAGAAGAGATGAACCATCGCCAAGGCCTTGCTGAGGAAGCACAGGAGTCACTGGATGACAATTTACCTCCTGCAACTCAGACCTCTAGTGATCCTGTGGAGTTTGACACTTGTATGTATTTTGCTTTAGAGGCTAGAAGTTATGTTGATGTAGTCATCTAGCCCACCATTTTGATCAATGCATCAACCACTGTGATGAAGTTTCCCAAGTATCTATTTTCCTTGGTGTTATTAGCATAGTCCTCTTTGGGGTTGGACGTGACTGTGGTGATTTCCTACTTGGCACTATATTCCTCATCCTTACCTTAACTTTCAACTCGATCTACCCCAGGCCTACCACTCTCCATGACCATACCCTTGCTTAGATATCTAAGACTGTGAAATCTACCTTATCTTGATTCAACCTTGGAGGTCACACCACTACATACGCAGTTGAGGACATTACAATGGAGTGAGGCACAAGTCACGCTGCAACATGAGATCTTTGGACAGGTGCATGAATTGCTTCCATGCTTCTCTCTTTTGCTCCTCGCACTGGCTCTGCTCACCGACTCAGCTCTCCAGAGGCTTCATCGCACACCTTCACCACTCATTTTCTTTCACCAGTCATTCCTTTAGTTTTTTCCTTTCCCCTGTGCACATTGTACATTGTGCTGCAGCATAGACCTAGTCAACAACCCCATGCCAGACTATGCAGCAGACGAAGCCCTCCCCGTGCAGGAGGCCCTCATGCTTGCTTTCAACTGGGATGAGGAGCAAGCTGTACAGCACTTGCAAGACACTTGGCAGCAAGCCAATTCTCAGTCAGAGGGTCAACCTGACCAACCCCAAGATCCCTAGACCGGAGAGGATGTCCTAGAGCAGCCAAGGCCAGAGGACAAGCCAGGAGAGCCAGTGAAGCAACCACAGAAGAAAAAGAAACCCATCATTGGAGACTTCAAAAAGATCAGCCCCCACCCAATGCCATTGCTGCACATCCATCACAATACACACTGCAAAAGCTGGCTGCCTTCGACTATGTAGAACTTTGGTACTTTACCAAAAAAGGTTACTTCAAAGCTTCCAAATTGGCCCAGTCACAAGCAGACAACACTTATGGCCTCCTTGCAACAGACAATGTCCTCATGTTGCATCTGGTGTCCTCAGTCAAAGCATCCAAGAACATGAAAGCCAATATTGAACTCTCCTTCATGGAGATACTGCAAGCCTGCACCTTGTACCTCGAACACATCAAGGCCGCAGGCTGGCTAGACAAGCATACCAAAGCCCTGTTCCAATTCTTCTGGAACTTGGAGTCCCACCTCTACTACTCATCAACACGGCACAGGGATCATATCCTTGCCATGTATGCAGCCAATATCAGGCGACACTGGCATGACGCACTCAAGCAGGGCACAGCCTTCAACATTGCACTCATTAACGACCATCTGATGCAACATGTCATCATGGAGGTAAATGACACCATGCTAGGCAAGGTCAGTATCTTTGCCTTTCCACACATCCTGCCCTGACCATTCTCTTCCCCCCTCCCCCTCTCATGCTTTATCTCTGGCTACCGACACTGCTGTGCTTGCTCTAATGGATGCCTCACACCATGTGCAACTTACAGGTTGAAAGCCTCTTGACTGCACAGGCATCCCCAACAGTAGCCAACTGGCATTTCCACTGCTCATTTGCACCCCACGTAGACGCAGCATATGAGTGGTGAAGAAATTCTCACTCCAGATCCCCCCCATTGTCATGCTTTTGTGGCTCTAATGGATCAGGAGGAGACGTGCTGTGCACTGTTGTGGGCATGCAGTCATACCAAAGGTGTCCAGCATGGGACAGCTTAAAAGGGAAATCAGTATGCCCAACATGCCTTGGACGGCATATGCACAACATCAATAGATGTTCCCTCATCCTCTTATGGGATGGAACCCCAGCTTATGCCAGACATTTCCCAGAAGGGCGGCTCATCGACCCCACAGAAGACATCCTCTGCCATGATTGGCAAAAACCCCAAGGATGTTCTCATCCCCACAACAATGTGAAGCATGCCTGTTCAGGCTGTGGAAGCCCCACTCAAGATGCTCAAGCTTGTGCTAAAGTGCAGCTACATGATAGCACAAACCCCATATAAACCACAGGCCTGGCAGGACTTCCTCTAGTGAGCCAACTTACTATCCAGATACCCTAATGTCATCAAAGGCCTTTGGCAGGGCTTTCATGCATATATGCCCCCCCTAGACCAGACATTCTCCCCTCCTAATCACCCTTCCATTGCTCAATATGACTCCATCTTTCATGACATTGTACATAAGGAGATCACCAAGCATCAATATATAGCACCATTATCCATGGTAGAAGTGCAACTCATTTTAGGACACTTCCAAACCTCTCCTCTTTCATTAATACCCAAGTCTGGCAAGCTGGAAAAATACCATATAATTCAAGACTTATTGCATCTGTATGGTTCCACACCCATTAAATCCATAAATTCTCACATGTGCCCAGAGGATTTCACAGCACCTTACAGTACCTTTCCCATAGTAGCTTTGCTCCTTTCCTCCCTCCCAGCAGGGTCTCAAGCCATGGTGAGAAATGTAGTGGAGGCCTATTGTACAATGCCCATACACTCCTCACAATTGCATGGATTAGTAGTGTGCTTATCAGACTCCCATTTTACCATAGACACTTTGCTAGGTTTTGGTTTCACCCCTTCAGCAGGCATATACAGCGATGTGGCAAGTGCTGGAATGGATATCATGCACTTTGTGGACATTGGCCCTATCCTGTGTTGGGTCATGATCGCATATTCGTCCAGATTTCTCAAGAGCATTTGTGTACTTACAATAAAAACAGACATGCTGCCATGCTCCATATCATAACACATGGGGGCCCTTCTGTGCAAAAAGGCCATTGTTGTTTCAAAGGGAAAACACTACCCAGGAACAATTAAGTTTGATGAAGATTGTGCTTTCCCATTAAGAGACCTTACTGCTGCCCAAGCCAAGGGCCTTAACATCTCAGAGCACCCATATCCATATGATCTAGGAGATGTTGACCACATTTCAGACATCCTTGGCATTCCATGGAAACCATCAAAGGACATTCCCTTCTCAACCATGCCGATTTTCATAGGCTTCACGTGGGACTTGGAGCACTGTACAGTCACTGTAACGACCCTTGGTCCCACTATGAACTCTATAAGGGACTTTTGTGATCTTGTGAGCCTAACCAATAGTAGGATTTGGTATCCTAAGAAATCAGAGGATGTATAGCAACAATCAGAGGAATGAACAGGGGATTCAACAGGTGAATAACAAGTGAAGAACAAGTGAATAAGACTAGAGTCTACACTACTAGCAGTAAGACAATATATACTAAGAGAGTCCATGCACTGACCAAGCTATGCTAGAGGCTATACTATCTGTAAGTAGTTAAGAGTATATCTACTGGGTACCATGAGGTAAAGGCTGTTCTGAGAGAATACTGCTATTGGATGATGAGGAAAAGTGAGTCAAGAGGAAAAGCATGAGGTGACCATGAGGATGCAATGTGTATACCATGAGGTGCATAGCCAAGATAAGATCATGTGATGTATTATGTGATACCATGTGACTGCTGGTCATATGATAGGAAAAGGTATGACTGGATGGTTTCTGTAGTGATCTTGTGAAGGAAAAGAAAGTAAAAAGGTAATGGTTTTCAAGGTACTATAAGCATTGTAAGGGTGAGTGTTACAGTCACCCTTGCTGAAGCCAAGCAGCCAAAATACCTCAATGCCCTACATGATTGGTCAGCCAAGCATGCACACACATTGCATGAGGTGCAGAAGTTACTTGGCAAGCTAGCGCACGCAGTGCAAGTGTTTCCCGAAGGCTGTCCATATCTCATCAATCTCAAAGCCATGCTAACCATTTTTAGCAAAAAGCATTTCGTCCCTCACACACCCCTAAAAGGCACCCCAGACAACATAAAATGGTGACAGAACCAACTTGCCATGCAAGCTCCTCCCAGCCCCTTTCCCTTTCCCTGTTCCCCCATCGAGCTCCAAGCATTCTCTAATGCCAGCTCCTCTGTTGGAGTGGGTATTTGCATACAAGGTTAATGGTGCACTGTGGTGATGGGAAATGGGGTCAAGGTGTCCTCTATGAAGAGAGACTAAAGGGGTGAAAGTGTGGATGCGAGTATAACTTGTCCCAAGGGATTCTAAGATAGGTGTTTGTAGTAGAAGAGGTAGCATAGATGTTTCTGAGACAAGATAAAGGTTATCCAGATGGATGAGAACAGATATGGATGACAGGAACAGATATCCATCTTTCGGAATGTAACAGATATGAGAAAGAGGTATGGATGATGTTCAACAACAACCAATGAAACCTCTTATGAGTCAGGTCAAGAAGGGAACCAAAAGTAGATGATTTTTTGTAGCTAACACAAGACTTTTGATAGTCCAGGGCATACCCTAGACTGCATCCAAACCCTAATCCAATATGTAACAAGCAGAGACTGTAATTGACAAAAACTTCTAGGGTGCACACAAGAACCCATGGGCAGTGTCAAAAATAGTTTTACAGATACACATAAAGGGTTACTGACTAGGGGCCGTCTGCCCTGCACCAGGTAGTGACTCTAGAGCAGTTGAGACTGATTTGATGAGTCCGAAACCATGTATGATGGTAACGCTGATTCCACAAGGTGATATTCATTGCTATGGTAAAGGGAAAGGACGAATGGAGAAGCGAAATGATCATCTGTGACCAACGAAGTCAATCCAGTCAGTACACAGACTCAAATAAAACACGGACGAAACACAGATGACATGGACAGACCTTGGACAATACTTGGATGGACGTAGGGACAACACTTGGATGGACATAGGGACAACACTTGGATGGATGTAGGGACAATGGATGACGACAAGGAGCATCTTGACAATGACTAACGGTTACCTATAAAGTGGGAAAAGAAGGGAATACAAGTACAGGGAACCATGGATTCCTACAGTGTGTGGCTTCTACAATCAGGATGGAACACAGACAGATATGACATTGGTTGAACAGAAGCCATCAGCTTCAAACTGCTTATCCGCTCTCTACTCGGTGCTGTTTGTTCCAACTCCTCCATTCTCATCCATGGAGACAACCAAGGTGTCATTGAAGCCTGGAATTGTGGACGCAGCAGGAACCGCCATATTAACCACATCTTTAAATGACTCTTATGGGAGCTCGTACACACAAATAGCAGCGTCATCACTAAGTACGTCCCAAGTGGTGGGAATCCAGCTGACCCTCTTTCGTGTTGTGTTTACCCATCCCTCTCCCTTCTCCTCCCACCTGTCAACATTCCAAATGAGCTCACCCCCTTTCTCATCAACTCCCCCTACATTGCTTCCAGCACCATCAATTCCAAGTTCAGGAGGGCCTAGATTCTCATGACTGACCTTACTCACACAAGCCCTGTGCTCACATGGGGAGCTGTTGGCACCAAATGCCATCCAAATCTCACCATCAATTGTTCCATCCACTGAGCAGTCTCCCCTGCGCCTGCATTGTGCAGCTAAAGACAGACTCATCATTTGGTGCCCAGCAAACCCACAGTCCTTGCAGCAACCACTGCAAGACAACAATGCACAGTGGTTACTAAGCGTTCTCCCACATGCATGGGCCAACTCCACCAAGGAAACTTATGGTTCAGGTCTCCTAGCTTTCCACACCTTTTGTGATTTCAAGCACACCCAGAAGTAGAGCATGCCCTGGTCATTGTGGATGTCATGTCCACATTTATAGCACACCTAGTAGGAGCTTATGCCTCATCCACCATAGTCAACTATGTCAGCACAGTACATGCATGGCATGCAATTCACAGCCTCGCATGGAACATAAACAAAGGGGAGGCAGACCTGTTATACCATGCTGCATGTAATCTGGCCCCACCCACCTCCAAACACCCACCAAGGGAGCTGTACACCCTGGAAATGATCCAGACCATTCACACGCACTTGGATCTTGCATCCCCACTGCATGCAGCAGTGTTCACATGCCTGACAACCACCTTTTTCTTGGCAGCAAGGACAGGTGAGTTCACCATCCCATCATTGAAAGCCTTTGATTCCACTTGACACATCACACATTCAGGCCTATCCATCCAAAAGGACAGAAACAGGCTACAGATGACTTGCTTCCATCTACCGTGGACAAAGAAATCACCAGTAGGAGAGGAGTCAACTGGGCCAAGCAAGATGGCCTTTATGACCCAGACAACACCTTATCTAACCACTTCTACATCAATGATCTGCCCGCTTCTCCCCCCCTCTTTGCATACCATGTGAAATCTACACACATTCTGTTACAGTCTACTAAAAGGGTACACTTTTTCCATCTTCACTACGCTGGGGCAGCTACACTGCTTTACTTGTTTCTCTTTAGACTCTATCTCACACTCTACGGAGTTGTATTCATACTGGAGTCGTCCTCCAGATAGTTTCTCCTTTTATATCCATTTCTTATGTACTCACATGGCGCCCCACCTCCACTCTATATTTAGCTTCTTCCTTCTGTTCCACTTCTGCACGGGATTCCTTTGGACTTCCGCCCATACGGTGTTCCTCTTTTAGATTACACTGCCACTTCCTGCAGTTCTGCATTATTGGGATGGACTATATGGAGCATGGTTGTTCTTCGGACTCCCACCTTAGTTTTCCTTTTATATCATTTACCTTACTTGCACAGACCAGGGGCCTACCGTATATATACTCTGTACTTTATCATGTATTTTCCCTAAGCTAGTTCTATGCAATATCAGCATAGTTCTAGTGATACTTCCCGAGAGCTCCAGCAGCTAGCACCTGGATTTCGGAGACCATTGAGCCCACCTCGAGTCTCAGTTCATCTTCTGAGATAGACTGTGGTAGACATCGCCCTAGCAGGCTCCTCTACTCATTACCTCATCCTCCACTCGTTGAACTCGTTCAGACCAAGGTAACCTTATGCTTTGCTCGTCACTAACTGTGCTGCACATTACACATTCCGCTCACAAGACCGAAGTTCCTCAAAGTGTTGGATTCAGCATTCATGGTGGTGGGGCTTCCTCCACTAAAAGGTCATGGCATCCACATTGAAGCCACTCCCAAATACCTGCTATAAGATATTCCATTTGAGGTGGTCAAGATCAAAGGTCAATGGGCAGGCGACTCATTCCTCATTTACTTGTGTAAACACTCTCAAATTCTTGTGCCATACATGCAAGCGGATCCAGAGGTCCATGCCTCTTTCCTACAACACACCATCCCACCAATTCACAGATGGAATTGAGATCAGGCAGCACACAGGCTCCTCCTACCTCTTGGGTAAGCATCACTCATTCATGCATCGTCACCTCAGCATTGGTTCATTGGGGATCGCAGCGCTCACTTATCCAACAGGTGCTCACCGGGTTGAAGCACTACATGTTTACCTGCACTCCCTCTCTTGTCTTCATGCAGCGCTTTCCCTCTTGTTACACATGTACATACATAGTAGTATATGTATACATCCCTTCATGGAGCTCACAGCAGCAAAGCTGTAGTCCAAAGACTGCCCATCATGTAGTTGCCTGTATAAACCATCTATTTCATCAACTTCAGTTTCATATCCCTTTCACTGCACAAATAGACCTCATCTAGAAGATGACATTTGTGAGGCTATTCTTGTCAGCGATCTGCATGCATGCACAACTCCCATCAAATCCTTCATTTATCACCACTTCCACAATTACTTGGCTGGCCTGTTGGCACGGCCAGAACTAGAACTTCTTCTGGACAAAGCATGTGATGATCTCATCAGAGAATCAAAGAAACCAGTGCCCTCTACTACAAAGGATGTGTGGAATGCCCAGTTCCTGCATACATTCACTGGTCCATGTGGCAAAAAATTATTTGTGGATCATGGAGATGAAGGTCACTTTGTATTTGCCTTGAATGTTGACTTCTTCAATGTTAAGAGAAACCAACAGTGCAATGTGACAACGTCATATGGAGTCATATCTCTCACATGCCTCAACCTCCCCCTGGATATCTGCTATCAGCCAGAAAATATGTACTTGGCAGACATCATCCCAAGTCCACATGAACCCTCTGGCGATCAATTAAACTACTTCCTCAATCCCTTGCTGGAGGATCTTGTGGAAAGTTGGGAAAGGGGTATCAGTTATTCTTGCATGTCTTCACATCAAGACCATGTCACTTGCTCCGCTATAGCATGTGTGGTCTGCAACCTTTCTGGTGCCAGGAAAACTGTGCAACTAGCCAGCTCTAGCAGCCACTTCTACTGTAGCGCTTGCCACTGTTTCTATATCTCTACCCTTGCCAGGTCGGATTTTGAAGACACCAACTGGACATTCCATAACAAAGATAGGTTATGGGTGAACACCAAGGCTTACTGGAAGGCATTGTCATCTGCTGAGTGACAAAAGTTATTTGTTCAACATGGTGTGTGGTGATCATCACTTTGACAACTTCCAAACTGGGATCTGGCTTGGCAACTCATTGTGGATTCCATGCATTGCTTGCTGGAAGGCCTTGAGTACTTGGGCCTTACCACTTTTACCACAGCAAAAGAAAAGGCTGACTCAAAATCACGGCCAGCATTTTCCAAAACTTTTCATTCCCCCAATTCCTCCCCTGAGGCTGAAAAACTAAGCAAGAACAATCAAAAGCATGTACACAGTATTTATTCTCTTCTTACAAGCATGGTGGACAACCATGCCAATGGTGTGGACAGTGAATGTCTTAAGGAGCACCTTAGCACACTTAAACACAGGCTAATGGCTAAGAATATTTCAGCTCTATGATTTGTTGCTGTTGGTCTTGACTTATCATCTCAGGGAGGAAAAAAGACACTCAAAATTCATTGAATAAAAGTGTTAGTGCAATGGGTGAGTGGTCCATTTCAACTCATTCCTATTCACCAACCTGGGATGTAGCATTGCTCTATGCCAATGACAGCTCCCTTGTATATCTGTACCTCAAGGCCTTCAGTAATGACACACATTCAACAAGTTATCAAGGAGGCAGTTATTCCATCTTCTGTGAGGTCTGTTCTGAAAAATTTTGGTGATGCAAGAGTGGGGACTCTTAAAGCCAATGAATGGTGAACAATGGCCATAGTTTATCTGCCCTTGGCATTGGTCAGCCTGTAATGTGAAGTTTCAGAACACCCATTGCAGAAGGCAGCAAACCATCTGTGACACACTTTGAACCACACAATGCAGCTCATGTCTGCCATACAGATCGCCTGTTATGGTTATATGACCATCTTGCACATCAATGCCTACCACTCTTGTATCCAGTCCTGGCTTCAAGATTTGCCTCAGGTCTTGCCAGAGGCATCTTTATGCCCAAATGGCCACATGGCATGTATATATCTGACTACCTTCATCTTTTTGGACCTGTGCAGTCTTGGTGGTGCTTCCCATTCAAATGCCTGATAGGTCATTTACAGCAGCTGCCCAGTAACCACAAATTTGGTTAGTTTATGCAATCAGATGAGGCTTTCCCACTAATTGTGATTTAACAGGTCAATTAGAAGAAACAATTATACAATCTTTCATTTAAGGTTCTAGACTCTGGTGCTGGCTTTTGTGATTAGATTGTCTTCTAGCAATCAAAGCATGAGGAATTCTGTTTGACAAACATAACAGGTGCAGGTAGCAAGGAAACCTCATCTTTAATGGTGTCAAACAACCTTGAAAAGTCGCAGCCTACTCCAGTCAACCTTGCAGTCTTGACTACTTCCAAGCATGTGGTCTTGCATGCTCACTACAGCTTTGGTGGCAACTTCTATGCTCATTATTCTAGATCCAGTGAATATGTTGTGCCACTTTGTAGGGTGGCAACTCTTCCTGAAGCATGTTGTTGTCTTATTGCTAACCAAGGTCAGTCTGGGCTGCAATATGTGTTCAGAATTGACCAATCATTTATAGGACTAGATATGCTCAAGGCCCAGCTTTTTTGGGGGGGGCAAGGGGGGGGCATAGCATCATGTATAAAGACAATGGCATTTACCACTTTGATGATATATTACAGTACCCTAATGTCATACTCCTATCCATTCATCATTCCTATATGTAAAGAGTTGCCTTGATGATGATATATTATGGTATACTAATTGTCATATCCCCATCTCTAAATTTCGTTGGTCTATAAGACCAGCATATTTTAGCTCAGGATGCCCACAATCTGTTTTCCAACCATGGTCATTCCTGTGAGTGCTAGGTTGTCCAACACTGACTAAATTAACATTGACTAGTGTTAGCCTATGTCCAGTAAACCTCAACACAAATACAAGACTTGTCCTTTCTTGCCATATCTGGTATCATGATTCATATTTTCATCTCCTTGTCTAACCTCTTCTACAAATAGAATCATGGGTATTGCATACTCTGAAGGAAGTTACCATTATGCTATTCATGCTTGCATTGCTAGGGGTAGCTTGTAAGTTGGTGAGTTGGGGATTACAAGTAATCATCACCCCATTTGTAAGCCTCTTTGTATTCCTCTTCACACTTTCTGGGCCCCACAAGTATTTTTGTATAGAACTCTGAGCAGCTGTACTTATATGTCATATATACAATGTGAATGGGTGTAATTTTGCAGAGAACAATGGAATGGTTTCAGCACTCATACATCCATCTGAGTCAATAGCAGATTCATCAGATACTGGCCATTGCCATATTAGAACCTAAAACCAAAAGAAGAGAATAATGATTCCTTACATTGAAGTGATTAAGTTAGCGACAAATGGAGATTATTTAGCAAGTATGATTACATTACTTGTTGCCTTAGTGATGTCTACATTCTCCAAAGATAATATGTCAACTATACAAAGTGACAATAAACACTGAGTACACTGAGTCATCTTAGCAATTAATATAATATGCATTCCTTGTCAACAACAATGGTTCTCCCAACATGACAACACAAGACAACAGTGCATAGTGAGCACTTGAAGACAATAGACACTGACCCAATTGTTGTGTAATGGATCCTGTTGGATAATAATCTAGAAGAAGAATATGAATGATGTTAAATAAAGGGAGTGCAGCTCCATCTCACATCACTGAAATGATTCTGCATGTATCTACCTCCTACAAACTCAAATGTTGCCTGTAGGGACACCAAGATGCTGTGCTGTGGCTAGCTGTAACATGCAATGGCTACTTATTGGCTAGTGGTGGTGAGTGTTTGTCCCAAAGGGAACCCATAAAACTCACTAGGGAGAAGGTTTCAATGGACTATAGATATGGGACCTACATACATCGCCACCTGGAGCTGCCTAGACCCACCCAGACCCAACATGCCCACAATCCCATCACATGCACTGCATGGATAACTCATAGAGATGATGTCCAAGAATTGTTATGTTGCAGTATAGGTCTTGGGCATTTGATACTCCTACATCAGACGTCAGGATTATAATTCAACGAAATCTGTGCCATGTGAGTAGGACATGGGCATGAAATCATGCATATCACTCTCAATTCAATTGAGAGTAGCAACACATGCATGGTACTAGGCACCCACAATAAACAAGTGCAAGTTTGGTTGCTAGACACTGGGTATCATCTTTCAATTATCTTTAATATTGAGTTGCCAAGAACAGTACCATGCACCTCAGTTTTCCATGGTAAGGATATTGTCATATTCAGTATGTATGATGGAGAAGTGTAAGTGACCTATATTATGATCAGTAACAATAACAAATCTTGGTTGTTATAGGTATACCCTCCGCAGTAAGGACAGCTTGGTGCTGGGAACATAATCTCTGGGCATGATGATGTGAGTCACTGTTAACAACATGTTTTCACTGCCTCACTGGTTGTAGGGGTTCCATAGCTGTTGACAAAGGCTGCACCATTTTTGTTATCAATAATGCTACAAATGGATTCAGCTTGCACTGGTTTAGCAATGGGACATGTATACAGACTTACAATGCTAAGCCCACAAAGACACATTCCAAACAGGTAGCTTTTACTGCCAGAAATTGTGGGCAGTGGTGAGAATGGCCTGATGTACATTTTCTATAGGGAAATAGGGAAATTACTAGAAACATTGTGATGCACAAAATCTGGCTGAACCCAGATAGCAACCATAAGTACTTGACATTTTGGATTAGCTGATTTCACTTACATCACCTGAAGACATATGAAAGGGAGAACTTCAATTTGATTGTGGCAGCTTCATTGAGCAATGAAGGCAATGTCAAGATTTCTGTATGGAAAAAGCAAAGCAACATACCAGCTGCAAACCTTCCAACATGCAGTGTAGCAACCATCCTGTGGAAGATGCTACAATTCATCAAACAGCTGCTGACTATCATTCTGCTTATGAGCCTCACCACCCAAGCAATTGTGAGGGTCCCTTATGTATGTTTCATGACATTGAGTGCTAACTATATTATATTTCAGAATCCACAAGCATACAAGGAGAATATGGGTTATGTGATGTCCCAGCTAAAGGGAATGTTGCCCTATTATGGTAGCACCTATGATTACCCCATCAGCAACAAGTTGTCGCATATGGTCAATGTTGATAAAGCAAAGGCATGAGAAAACGACATTTCCAGACTGGATGTGGATAAAGAAATCAGGCAGGAGGTCAAACTACAATGCAATATGACAAGCAAGAAGAGAATGAGAGGCACAATCAATTGGGAGGACACACTGGTGATTCTTTATGTGTAACTTCTGTATACCCAGGGCAAAGAGATCTGAATGAGTGTAAAATATAGCAACACAAGTGAAACATACTCTCATACTCCATTGAGTTCTGCCCGGCTTGAAACAGCCATCCACACCATTGAGATTGAGATGGAAAGAGAGTATACAAGCAGGGAACTCTATGGAACAGGCATGAAAACAAGGTCGATATAGGCAAATATTAGATAGGGAAAGGCAACAGTGCATAGTTAGATCTACTGCAAACTCATTAGATGAATGAATAGCATACACAATAAATGTACCATGCACAGATTGACTCCACAATGATTTGATTTCTTAATGAATGGTACAAGCAATGGTCCCCACTGCCAGTAAAGGTGAGGTTTTTTTCACTCTTTTTTTTTTTTTGGGGGGGGGTCAACGTTACTACATGCAGTCATATTTACAGGTCTCCTTTGCTAAGAGCATTACAAAGTACAGTAGAATGTTAGGACTACAATTGCATATGTAGTGGGAAGAGAAAAAAGTTGTTAATGATGTGTGTGGCATACTTATTGTGAAATGAACTTCAGCCAGGTGATGCCGTGTGGATTTATAACTGGTGGAATGAGTGCAAACAACACTTCAAGATGGACACATTCACATACTTGTCAGTTTTGTGAACTGGATTTTGGGTCTACATATCTACTAGGTTACATGATACTACTACATTTGGGATGTAAGTAGGAAGAGAAAAAGGTGTTAATGATGCATGTGGTGGGTACTTATTGTGAAATGAACTCAGCTGGGTGATGCCATGTCATGTGTTTTATTATTTATTCTTTTTATAAAACACGTGACATGGCATCATCCAGCTGAGTTTATTTCACAATAAGTACCTGCTACACACATCATTAACACCTTTTTCTCTTTCCACTATGTATGCAGTTGTAGTCCTAATACTCTACTGTACTTTGTAATGCTATTAGCAAAGGAGACCCACAAATATGACCATGCATAGTAAGGTTGAACCCTTCCTTTTGAAATAGAGTGAAGCAACCTCACCTTCACTGGTAGTAGAGACTGATGCCTGTTGGCCCATTTGTTGAGCAATCAAAGTGTTGACAAGTAGTGAAGGCTCTGTGGATACAATTACCATTCTTACCTAGGTGGATGGGTGAAGGTGCATAATCATTTGTTGTCCATTGTCCATTGTTCACTGAACCACATGCCACTCCACTGGATTCACAATAAATACACAGCAACTGTATGCAAACACCTTTTTCCTCTCTCCCCCACCATCCTTCCATGCTACATATCCAACCCACTATGTCGTCTTCGTCGTTCAAGATTTCACCCACCATGTTTGTTCCCAAAGCCCTGGGATTGCTCGAGTAATTCACCCAAGAGCAGGTCTCCTGGGTGGGCTTTCACCAGAAGCTGGACCTCTTGTTTGCTGGATCAAGTGGATATAATTCTGAGGACTGGGAGCCACTTGTCGACATCATTATAGACAGATGTTTGGCTGGGTTTCTAGAAAACCAGTTGATACTTGCTTAACACAGTGTACTTCCCTCAGCAGATACAATATATTCAACATCATGAAACCTCTGTCTGATTCAGTTCTAGCTTCATCAAAATCAGTGGAGGACTCAAATGTTCCTCCACTCATGCATATTGCCAGCACATCAGCAAGTATGTCTTTGAGTTCTGTTTCACAAATCATTCATAATCTTTTGCAGATAACCCATCATCTCTCTGTCAAGACATGTCTGCTTGAAGGTTGGTGTGGAACTGGGTGGCAGGGAGATTCAAATTCCTTCATCTGATTGTGGGTAGGGAAAGATTTGGGGATCGGTACATTGAGCAAGACTGGAAGGACTTGTTCAATGCTGTTTTTAATTCCTCTCCCCCCAGAGAAGATGAGGCCTTGGTGCTCACCTCAGACCTCCATTTTTCAAGTCCCACAAAACCATGCACCATTCAGCTAGTGGAAGACACAATGGCAGAATTTGGTGTTTTGATTATGTTGAGTCAATCCTATGTTCTGCCAGTGAAGCTGAGTTCTCATGTGGGGCAGTCCACCCATTGTGATTGGTCTCCTGCAAAGAAGAAGCGGAGGGTGACTGCATCAATTTTTCTCAACATAAATGCAGATGATGATGATGATGATGATGATGAAGGAGATGAAGGAGAAAGAGAAGAGAAGGATGAGGATTGCTGTTGATGCATGCCTGACGTACCACCAGCTGGGCAATCATCATATCCTCAAAGACTTGCACAAGTTGTTGAACGACACAAAGTGGGCTGTTTCAGTAATCATGATGACCCCCTGCCTGAATGTCCTTTCATCCAACTCTCCTAGGCAAAGAGTGTACACAGTGAGGTTCAGGACAAGTAAGTTGCAATTATTTTCTTGATGGTCTCCCTGACACATTTCTTTAGGAACTACAGCCAATGTTTGCCACATAGCTTTTGAGCATTATGGTCTAAAATGTTGGGATGTTCCAAGGCTTCCCTGCTGCCTTTACATGCAAGCAATTAATCCTCACAAGATTTACCAAGCATGCCCTTCATCTCATCCAACTGCAATATGCAGCATAGACCTCCTCTCCAACAAGGCTCATTCATCACTAAATGGAGAACTTTCTTGCATACCTAGGTTTAGCTGGATTTACATTCGGCATGGTGTCTATAAGAATGACATTGCCTATGTTGTAGCTACAGATGAAATATCGTGTAATGTTCTTGTCATCCTTATGACATGATAGAGGATGATAACATACCAGAGATAAAAGTGCAAAAGAGAATGAAAAAAAGGCTTTTTGATCCTTCTGCTGCCAAAAAATTTGAGCTCAAAGTTTTTCTCAAAGATGGGCTATATCACTGTAAGGGGCTATACTACAGCAGTCATGGCCTGTTATATCACACATTTACAAAATTATTGGTTGAATCAGTCAAAGTACCCCATCCCGATCACATTACACTTCACACTGAATCCCAAATTGACCCTGGACTCATTGAGTGGACACATTTGAGGTTCACTGCTCAATTCTGGAAAGAAGGCAATCTAGTGTGTTCTATAAGTGGCCCCTTTATGGGGGAACAAGCAGCCATTGTGTTAATTAATGTCGATGAAGCAAGAGTTCGATTTCTGCTGTGTGACCCCCAGCTAGCACTTTTTGAGGACAAGATGTCAGCTTTGGACATTCATCATGTTTTTATATATGGTGACTCCATCAAAGTCCTTGCAGGAGTTCACTGAGGATCAACTGGGACCATCCTTGTGGTTGGCAAAATCATGCAATGCTGGTATTGGAAATGATGGAAGTGGTGAGTAACTATTCCATCCTTGTAGCTTTACTAACTGGTGGTGAAGACTTCAGTGCCTTATATTTTCCTTGAAATGTACTCTGTATCTCATGTGTTGTCCATGATGTCACAAGATCCTGGCCTTCCAGCCAATGTCCTTTATCAACCCATGCAAAATTTCAACTAACATGCTAGGTGATGAGGTAGAAATTGTTAAGGGTTAGTATCATGAGATGACAGGCCACATTGACAGCATTGAGGAGTACAATTTTATATGGGGAATGGTTCACAAATTGCCAAAGATAGACAATCTGGAAGAGGAAAAATCAACAAAAGAGCTGAAGTGCTACATAACCTTACTTCTTCATTTGAATGAGTTTGTAAGACGTCCTACACATATCATCTCATATTTGAAGGAGAATGGATATGGAGTGGCAGTTGGAGATATTTTACAAGTCACTTGAGGTGAACTCCATGGGACAGTTGGTGTAGTTGTGTTGGTCCATTTTTCAAATGCTGAGATGGTATTGAGATCGGAAAGAGATGGTAACCAAGTGAGTGTAGTTGTGATTCTTCCCAATCTTTGCTGACATCTACTAGATCAGAATTTCCATGCTGTTGTGCCAAAAGCTGAGGGAATTTCATCTGCTGACTGCCACATCCAACTCTGTTGGTCATGATGTGTGGATAATCTGTGGTGAGAAGAAAGGTATTCAGGTCACACTTTATGTTTTGGGTCGTGAATCCAGTGTGGTGTTGTATTTCAGGAATATAATGCAACTAAAGAACAAATATTTGGCTACTGAGTATAAGTTCATCTTCATCCCTTCATGTATTATCTGGGCTAACAATCCTGGAATAGGTCAGGTGTCCTCCTTAATGACACTTATATGGAAGGTGCCCAATTAGAGGTGATGAAGAATTTAGTAAAATGATCATTCAGAGAAATGACCCCAGAAATCCACAATGCTACTCCCCGCCCACTCCAAGGCCCATGGACATAGATGAAAGTGAAGCAAATGCATGGACCATAACAGTGGAAGATAAAACAATTGACAAAGATAAGCAAATATGCAATGACAGTGTACATCCTTGTTCATTAATATTTAGGCTGCCTCAAATGGCTCTTTGATGACACCTTCTGTGATTACCTTTGCTGCCAATTGTGTTTCAGCATTAATGTCAGATACCAAGGAGGAAACTATGTAAAGCAAATCATACAAACTGGACCTAATTGATTCTTCAACTCTGAAGGTCCTGCACCTCCTGAGTCCATTGTGCTTACTGTTACAGGCAATCATGCAAATTCCCCATTGGAACATCACCATGTCCCCACACATTTCCTTAGCCCTGCAGATCCAAGTGCAAAGGGTCAAACTGTGCTCATCCTGAAGAGTGACCTACAAGGTCAATTTCGCCAAGTTATTAGATGGATGAAGAAGGAGAAAAGAGTGGTGGTTACCTCTGTTGCTTTGATGGGTTGTGTAGTTTTACCCACAGAAGATATATGCTGTGCATTCCCCTTGTAGTCATAACTTTGTGTTGTGCTTTACAATCATCATCTCCTTTCACATTGCCAAGATGACCCATCTGGAAGCAATTGATACAATCTACTTTCAAACAACAATCCAACCATTATCCTACACTAGATGCTAGCTCACCTCTTTCAATCTCCAGGTATGTGGTATCCACCTTTAACAAATAAGTAAGATATTAGGGTGGGGTGGGAGTGGACTAGTCAAAGGCAGAGTGAACTTGTCATCTGACTGCAGCACCCCTGCAAAGCAATGACAGATGCAGCTAAGCCTCTGCAAGAGGGTCTGTACAAAGCCCTGAGTAGTACTATGTGTTCAACCTACATTGATGAGAATGCAGAATCCAAAGCAAAGATCATCAACTTACTTCAGGGATTGGAGATGACATTGTGCAGCCTGCTGGAGATGGACTCCTGTCTTGTTCAGACAGCAAGAGTCCAAGTATCCCAGATTGGCCCAATTTTATCACTGCCTTTACATGGGATTTAGTGTCATTGAAAAAGGCATTGAGGCCATTGAGCTCATCTTCTAGTTTTTGAGTAGCATGAACAATTCATTGAAGTGTGCACCGAAGATCACCTTTGAAACAAGCCCTGAAATGACAGTGAGAAATAGAGGGCATAACAATTGTATGGCCATTGAAGGCCTCTGAAGGGGAGCACAGAGAGCACGAGCATCATGATTGTCCTAACAAGAACAACTTATCAGAAATCTACAAGAGAGGGGGAAAGGCAACATCACCATAATATAACTATGGTTGTCAGATTTTTGTTCACAGGGGTATCATTGGTAAGGCAGGTAACAAGCAGGAAACACATCAGATTGGAGTTTTGCAAGCTTCATGAGTAGAGGTACCAGTGGTGACAAGCTCCAGATTTATATATTCATTGTGTTATTGTCGCCTACACCACAATTATGCCAGAGAGACACGATATTCAGCTGGTAGTCATAGCATTCCACCATATGTAAGTATCACTAAAAAGATGTATTAGCCAACTAGTATTGTCATTATTATTTTTGACATTGCCATGAACCAGCTAGCCACATCATGGGCCAATATAAGAATGAAAAGGAGGATCGCAAAAACCAGACCATATGCCCTCATCCAAACAAAACACGTCTCATGTAGTCAATGGGCCTCTATGTCAGGATCCCTACTTCCTCCGGACCTTACTCCAGCAGAGTTCCAGAGGGTCAAAGGTTCTTATGACCTGAAGGGACAAAGTCCAGTTGGAGATCATAAAGGTGGGGGTACAGAGATGGAACATAGAAGTTGGACTGAAGTCCAGAGGGATGTGGAACAGAGGAACAGAGGTTCAACGGGGTGAGTGTAGGAGGAAGGAGGACAGAGGATGGATGGAGGATAGAGGAGGTACACCGAAAGACAAAGGGGGAGGACGGAGGATGGAGAATAGAAGGAGAATGGGGACAGAAGGAGGATAGAAGATGGATGGAGGATGGAGGATGGAGGATGGAAGGAGGTAGGGAAGGTACACTGAAGGATGAAGGAGGAGGACAGAGGACAGAGGCTTGGAGATAGGAGGGACGAAAGATGGAGGGGGGAGGACATTGGCACAGAACTTATGTGTCATGCCCTTGCCAGGCTCAGGTCCTCATATTTCAGAGGGTCATCAGTCTGAGGTGGAAAAGGGGGTTATGGAGAGGTAGCAAGATGCAGAGAAGGCAGGATCTTATTAATGAGGGAGACAAACAATTTTCGTAATAATACAAAAGGGTACGGAGGTCGGACTTATATACTAAGAGTAGTGGATCAGAGATCAGAAGGAGAATAAGAGAAGGAGTGAAAATGGAGAGGCAATGTTTGGAGGAATGGAGACCCTGGAGAGGCTATGGACATAGGCACATAGACTCTGGAAATGGAGAATGGAGAGGGAGGCACAAGGGGAAAGACGAAAGGAGATAGGTGGAGGTGGAGGTAGGATATTGTACGTCCAAGGTACAAACGATAGGAGATAAGGATCTCCGATGGAAGCCCAGGGTGATTGAAGTCTGGAGATGAATTCTGAGGGAGGAGCTCAAGGAGTGTGAGAAGGATGATCTTGGAGAAGGGTTGGAGGAACTTGGAGGTATCTGATAGGGGTCGAAATGGATATGACACTCTGCTAATTTATCTCTTCTAATGTCTTAGCAAGAACTCATTTATCAGCCCCCATCTAGGGTACTTGTATCATTGGCTATGGAAATGAGGCTCACAGTTCACCACAAGACTCCCTGTGGAACAACTAACTATGCCACAACTCCAAGGGCTTCTATGCCAGCCATTCCAAGTACTCCAGCACCAATAAAAGATATCAGGTTCGTTGTGGCTGCAGCTCCTCTAGAAGGCCCAACCTCTGAAGCTGAAACATCTGAACACTCAGTGTTTTGTTCACCATCATTATCTTCCTTATCATCATTAGAGTCAGAGGAGTTCAGCATAAAAATTCCCAAACTGCCTGATGAGGCTGGGAGGCTGGGTAGAGATGGCTATAACTGTTACATTCCCTATTTTTCCCCTATTTTTCTCTATCTTTCTACACCTTATTTCAACCAGAAAAGACACAAGTGTCGCATCCACTACAGACACACTACCCTTCTAATCCTAATGCTCCACTTGCTTACTTTCCCACACAGGCCATTACTTTCCCACAATACTGATCCACATGGATACACGCTCTAGACAAACACATGGCATGTCACATGACTAGTCACGTGATCTTATCATAACATCATAGCACAGGTATGCTTATTGTCCTATGGCACTAATAGCTCTTATCTTATGTACAGCCATAGCCTATAGTGTATGTACCTCTTATCAAGCACAGCTTGGTCCGTGCACATGTATTAGTAGTATAAATACTAGAACCAGTAGACCAAGACACCCTAGTCTTGTTCTCCTGGAGTTTTCCCAAACTACTATCGCACTTGACCACCCCTAGTACTCTGGTTCTCAAACACTAGACCCTTTGGTGGGTTTGGTCGTTTCATTAGAACAAGACTATACTAACCGTCGAAGACTAGCTACCTTCAACGGAACCCCCTTATTCTTCATCACCACCACTTGATAGATTAACCAGTAGGTTATTGATTGGCCGTCACCACGACGCTATTGACCCCCGCACTCTGGTAGTGCCTTACTATCGCGTATCAGACATCTTCGACTACGTCATCACCGGAAGGACTAGCCTTCCACCACCAGCATCTCCTCCACCAGAAGCAGGACCCTCCACCTTCCCGGACATCTTCCACCTAGTACCGGAAGAAGCAGTCCGCTTGGGCTCATACAACCTGAACGACTACAACCCATCGGACTACGAGGTCCAGGTAAAGAGAGAACAAGAGGAAGAACCCCTACAGGTACCGATTGACTAGTCGCTAGTCAAGTACGGTTAGGACTGACGAGTCCCATATAGGAATCAGAGTTATCTGATTATTGCTCGAGTCTAGACCAAGGGTATAGGACCCTTGTCAATAAGACAACCCTAGCACCAGACGATGCTCCCTCGACCCTATACAGGGCTACCACCATTGATACCTTTGATTTACTGGGTCAGTTAGGACGAACAAATGCAGAACTGGACATATGCCTAACCCCTACCCTCGCAGATCTTGAGATCGTATATCCGCCGCTCGGATCCGATCTCTACAATCCTAGTACACCACTCCGCGCTCCCTCTGAATTATCCGATCCCATTGACTGGGATCCTATCTACCAGTCCCTTTCTAACAGATGACTAGCCCAGCGTGACGTCGACAACAGAAATCGGAATCATCATCCGCGTGCAGAGAGTGAAGCCCAACAGATCGAGAGACTTATACTCGAGGGCATTCAACTTGCTGCTCACCAACCCAGAGGCCCTAGACGCATTGAGAGGGCCAGACGTCAGGTCCAGGAGGCACGTGATCGTATCGAGGAAAGAATACGGATTAGAGAGAGATCTGATACCCCTTTTCCTATTAACCCTCGCCTTCCTTGCTGGTACCGCATTCCTGACAGTACTGTTGGTTACCGCCCTCCTACTCTCAGACCCCACCCAGCGCTTAGGACGCCTTTACGTTTCCGTCCATATTGATTATCAAAATTCTATCCATACCCCATTGCCCGCTGAGAATATTGAGATTGTAATCCCTGAACCAATCACTGAAGAAGTTCACTGACAAATTGTAAGAGAACACAATCAAGACCTTCGTCGTCGCAACTCCACGTTGCATCAAAGAAACCAGAGATGGATCAGAGAAGCACAACTAGCTGCTATCGCAGAATGAGAAGCAGCTGCCGAAAGAGGAGAACCACTCCCAGAACCTAGACCTATTCGTGTACCACCCCCTAGAGTTGAACAAGAAGTTGATCAAGCCGATCACTCTTCTACAGGAACCGAGTCCAACTTCAACTACCCTGCTTAAATCATCATGTCTGCCAACCCTTTGGTAGAAGCCTTCCAGGCATTCTGCAAAACCCTTAGTCCAGCTAGCATGGCAGAAAATCAAGAAAAATTCAATGCAGTCCTAGACATCATGACCGCCATGCTTCAAGCATGTGAAAATCTAGGAACAGAGCATCGTCGCTTAGAAACACGAGTGGCTACTCTGATGACAGAAAATAGTGATCTACAAGATCAAGTAGATGATCTGTCCAGAGCAAGCATTGCTGCCGCCGGTGTAGCAACCGCAGCAGGAGGAATAGGATATTCCAGAAAAGTAGAAGTCTTCGCAGATCCCGGAGATTATGATGGAAGCCGCGCCAAGTTTGACGAATGGTGGGCTAAAATTCAGGCATGGTTACATCTCAATGCAGGAGCCATTCTGCCTACTTCTTACACTGCAGTCCAAGCAGTCCTCTCACGACTCAAAGGACCAACAGCAGGAAAATTCGCCAAAACTCGACTTGCTCGAGGACCTATTTATTTATGGTCACAACTAGAAGAGGAACTACCCAAGTTCTTCTGACATGCTAATCAGAAAGATTGGGCTTTACAGGAGCTCAATAGATTCCATCAAGGAGATCTCAAGACAGGGCCTTTCATTACCAAGTTTGAATCCCTGTACAATATGGCTGGCATTGATGGTGCTCACGCTTGCGCCGTACTTGAGAAAAGCATGCAACCCTCTATTCTTGCACAGATCACTAGAGAAAAGAAGCGTCAACATGAGATTGCTCCTTATGTGGAGATTGTATCTGAAATTGGATCCATTCAAGAATCCATTGGACTTATTCTTGGACGAACCGAGAAGAGATCCAATCGCAACAATAGAATGGATATTGGTCTACTAGATCTAGAGGAAGAAGATGATCTTGACATCGCCTTCACTTGTCGACCCCAGAGAAAAGGTTCGAAACCTAGTATCCCATCCAGTTGTTTCAACTGTGGAGGTACAGGACACTTCGCTAAAGATTGCAAGAAATCTTCCACTCGCTGCCCACATTGTAATTGGTCCAGAGGACAACATAAATCCATGTGCAGCAAAGGAAGAATGCTTCGTGCTACCAACACGCAAGAACCTGCCACATCGTGGGAACAAGTACAAGAATCCCTACCACGTGCAGCTAGAGGAATGACTTTTGATGAAGTCAGATCTCTATTTC
>JBBPRQ010000300.1:0-37718 GCA_038093095.1 Boletus insuetus | reverse complement strand
TGTCGATGAAGGCGTGGAAGAACACGACCAAGCCACAGAGCAACGTGTCGACGTTGGTTATACTGGTGTAGGGGAGACGATATGGATGCGGCTCGAGGTCGGGCGGCTCGCATATGGCAGATATTTTGAATTGGAGGCCATTTTGGAAGAGGGATTGGTGGACAATAAGGTGAAAGGCGGTCAAGGTAAGGAAGGGGAAGATGAGGAGGGGAAGTAAAACATCTGGTCGAAAACGGTCAGACAAGTCACAGGGACAAGGAAGAAACTTACGAGTCAGTAGCTTCATGTTGGTTCTGGGGGAAAATAGCTGTATGTATAATTAAGGTTCCGAACAACTGAGGGTCAGCCTGAGAAATACTAAATGAATCATACGAATAGACTGGTGACGGTAATTTATTTTGTGCTGGGGGCTGGCATGGTAAAACAACGAGTATAGTGACAGAACAAAGTTTGCTGCGGCGCAGCAACGACTCGGCTGTTACATAGGGGCTTTCGCCTACGTCCACGACCACAATGACCATTGACCATGGCCAACCTCGGTGACCAAGAAGTAGCTTTAGAGTTCCAGTCTATATTCGACCCACAAACATGCACCCGTCGTGGCTTGTGTCCGGTCACTCAGATCCGTCACCAACGCGAACCCTTTGAAAGTCACTCCCTCTACTTTGAAGTACATGGCAGCGGTCCACAGAAGATCGTCTTTATTATGGGGTAGCTATAAAGCCTCATCGCAGTATGGTCTGAAACTCATTTCATCTGCAGTATGAACGGCACCTCCTTTGGTTGGCTTTCTCAAGTAGAACATTTCAGCAAACTCGAGCAGTATACCACCCTCGTCTTTGACAACCGCGGTGTTGGCATGAGCGGCTCTCCTCGGGGCCCTTATTCGTTCGTGTACGGCTTCTTGTCAGTCCCGAGGTATTGACTCGCCTACAGGACAAGCGGGATGGCGGAAGATATCATCTGTCTACTCGATTACCTCCAGTGGACAGAGGATCGTAATTTACATGTCGTCGGCATATCTTTGGGTGGAATGATCGCACAAGGTACTTCACCCATACTCCCGTCATGGAATGGAATGAGTCAACCCACTCTCCAGAACTCGCATACCGGATCCCCAACCGGATCATGTCACTCAGCCTCATCTCCACACGCGCTGGTGGAAACCCTTGGGCCAACTTGCCTTCGGTATGTGCGCATATAGTATGCATTGTGACATAAAGAAATGACCAGCGCATCTCAGCTGTCTGGATGTTTGCATTTTGCGAGGTCATTTAGTCCACTCGCTTTGTCTTGTCTCTGACTCTTGAACCCAGATTGCTCACCATATCTGACCCAGAGAAGAAACTTATAATCTTCGAGGAAATGATGTTCCCAAATGAATGGTTGGATTCTTTGGCAGAGGACGATTCAGAGGGCCGAACCAACAGAGAGGTGGAACGCGAGGTATCTAATCCACTCTCACCGGGGCGATTCCTAACCTAATGCACCCTACAGCATTTCCGTCGCACGGTGAAAATTACCAAACCACAAGCACTCGTGGGTGCCCTGGGGCAGATGGCAGCAGGATTAACTCATAGCATGTCGCCAGAGCGACTTGCCAAAGTCTCTGCCTCTGTGCCCAAAGTCCTGATTCTCAGCGCCGCCGAGGACACAGTTATTCCCACCGCTGAAGGCGCAAACTTGAAGCGTCACATGCCTGAAGCCGAATTTCAATGTTGGGAGAAGACAGGACATGCTATACCCGGCCAGCACAGGAAGCGGTGCAACCAACTGTTGGAAGATGTATTCGAGCAAGGAAAGGAAGCGGCTGGAAAGCATGCTTGCTCTCCTGAGTAGGACAGTATGACCAGTGGTGATAGCGGTAGCCATGTTCTATGACCACGCGAGTCGGTGCACATGATGTATAAATTCAGTTCTGCAGGTAACCTGTGAGATCCTGAGAAACCTGGTCCTTTCCCGCCACAAAAACATGCTAGCGATGGTAGCGGGGGGATTGACGGCAATTCTCGTGACGCCAGACAAAACAGCAATCCCCAACGAGGCCAAGCAGGCTGTCTGCCATCCAGAACGCCGCAAGCATCACCGAGACTCAAATTTCATAATACATAAACTCAAACACGTCGTCTGCCAAATTTAAGGACATCGCCTAAACACGCACGTCCGCAGCCGGCACGAGCATCGCTCGTAGTGCGGTCTGCACCGGTAAGAACTGAGAGGACGGGCTGTAGGCTGTGTTGATAATCTCCGTATCGTGCAACTTTGTGCGAGGGTGTGGAACACGAAGATGACGATGACACGCGGTAGAGCAAAATGTAGGCCCATCTGTTATAAATAAGGGGCGATCGGGCATATAGCAGACATTATTGAACTGAAGGTAATTTCAGATGATCGCCGGTCACCAGTCGAACGGCTAGCATTCCAAACTCAGCACTGGACCGACACTATCAAGTGAACGTGATAATCATATGGTAATGTTTTTTTTTTGAACGGCACAACGGCAAAGGGCAACTGACAAGTCTAGTCCCACAATGCAACGGCACAAGGCGCAGGGGTCGTTGCAGGCACTCAGGCGGCTAAAGGCTATCCCGCGGTCCAAGGAGATGTACGCCTAACGTTCAGGAGGAAATCCAAGCCTTCGACACCAAGGTTTCACATGAGTACTTCGGCACTAAAACCCCCTAGTGGTTTTTGCGGGATTCGAACCCGCGACTCGACGACGAGCCAACCGGATCTGCCGCAGTCAGACAGTCCCCATGGTAATGTTTTGGCTGTCTGTTTCGAATCAAACTCACAGACCTCTATGAGTTGTGTCCATGCAGACAATGAAAATCGTGTACCCAATGTTGTATTCTATGAAAGTGCAGAACCAACATGACTACAAAAGGTGCGGTAACAGATAAGCCTACGGCGTCCTCGGTCCTGCAATCCCATGGCCATCATCGTGACGAGGCTCGTGAAAAAGACTGGGCAATTGCACGAGCTTAAAATCCCGGACACTCCGGCAGGGTCACTTCATCTCAAACAACCACCACGACCATGACCAGCCTTGGTGATCAAGGCGTAGCTTTAGAGTTCCAGTCTATATTCGACCCACAAACATGCACCCGTCGTGGCATGTGTCCGGTCACTCACCAACGTGAACCCTTCAAGAGTCACTCCCTCTACTTTGAAGTACATGGGAGTGGCCCACAGAAGATCGTCTTTATCATGGGGTAATTGTCCTGCTTCATCGACATGCGCGTTTGAGACTCATTCCATCCACAGTATGAATAACACCTCCTTTGCTTGGCTTTCCCAAGTAGAACATTTCAGCAAACTCGAGCAGTATACTACCCTCGTCTTTGACAACCGCGGTGTTGGCATGAGTGACTCTCCTTGTGGCTTTTATTCGTTCGTGCACGGTTTCTTGTCAGTCCGAGGTATTGACTCGCCTACAGGACAAGCGGGATGGCGGAAGATATCATCTGTCTACTCGATTACCTCCAGTGGACGGAGGATCGTAATTTGCATGTCGTTGGCATATCTTTGGGTGGAATGATAGCCCAAGGTGTTTCATCTACATTCCTGTCATAGAATGAGTTAACCCTCTCTCCAGAACTCGCATACCGCATCCCCAACCGAATCATGTCACTTAGCCTCGTCGCCACACGTGCCGGCGGCAGCCTTTGGGCAAATATGCCTTCGGTATGTGCGCATACAGGATGATTTATAGCAGAAAGGAATGACAAACGTGTTTCAGTTGTCTCGAGGTCTTCTTTTCGTCAGGTCATTTCGTCCACTTGCTTTATCTTGCCGTATCTGATTCTTGAACCCAGATTGCTCACCGCGCCCGACCTGGAGAAGAAAATTCCAATCCTTGAAGGAACGCTGTTCCCCTCGGAATGGTTGGATTCTTTAGCAGAGGAAGATCCGGAAGGCCGGACCAACAGAGAGGTTCAACGCGAGGTATTTATTCCGGCCTCACTGGGTGACTCCTAATCTAACTCACCCGACAGTTTTTCCGTCGCATTATGGAAATCACCAAACCACAGACGCTCAAGGGTGTCCTGGGGCAGATGGCAGCACTTATCACTCATAGGATGTCACCAGAGCGACTTGCCAGAGTCTCTGCGTCCGTACCCAAGGTCCTGATCATCAGCGCCGCCGAGGACACGATCATTCCTGCCGCGGAAGGTGAAAACCTGAAGCGTTGCATGCCTGAAGCCGAGTATCAGTGTTGGGAAAAGACAGGTCATGCTGTATTCAGCCAGCACAATAAGCGGTGCAACCAACTGTTGGAAAAGGTGTTTGAGGAGGGAAGGGAAGCTGCTGGAGAACGTGCTGATTCTAACGCGCGTGTTATCGAGGAGTAACATGTTCCATAACCACGCTAATTGGTGACTGAAGTACATTATGTATGGATTCAGTTCCTCGGGTGGCCAGGAGGCCGCGAGGACGCGGACGAACATGCGAGTCGGAAATCTACAGTGATCACTGGGTTAGCCAATGCACATGAGAATGGACACATTGTATGCAACCTAGACATCGCCGAAACAAAAATGAGTGCCCAAGACTATCACCGCTCTGTCAACATCTTTTTCAACGTCGACCTCAACGACTTGGGTGCATTCCCAATCTTTCTTCTCGAAATGACAGGCTCAATGCGTAGATTCTGCGGCCACGATGCACCTGCCTCCTCTTGTCGCTTCTGCATGAGCTTTATGAGTGGTTCTTTGAGTGTATTTTCTTGCTTTTTAGTGAGTGGGGGTGGGCGGATTCGGTGGGGGTTTAGAGATGACTTGGGAACGACACGGGCGATGAGGGAGGTCATTGTGGACTCCAGAAGAATGGAAAGTTGTCACAACCAACAATGCAAGTCACGTCACGTATCACACTCATATCCTCCTGACACTCAGCGCGTCGACTGAACAGTTGTCTGCAGCCTACAAGGTGAAGGGAGTCATGAAGCGCAAGGACCCATCCAGCACGAGCACGGGACAGCTGTTTAAAAAGCCAAGAACCTCCGCCAAGGACAAAGGGAAGCAGAAACAGGACTCGGAACCCGTTACTTGGCCAGAATATTTCCAAGACGTGAGTGTAAGATAAATGTCTCCATGTTGCTGACCTTGAGACGTTTTTCTCGAAGCTTGCCAAGGTGCGCGCAGTTTTGGAGCACCCCAACTCGCTGATGCATGCGATGATACGTAGGTTTTCAGGGTACGTTGGGTACAAGATGAAGTTCCGGAGTTACAGTTGCTTAGCCCGTATCGACGGCTTAGGCTCTCAACACTGTCCTTGCATTCGTGTCTTCCAGAAAGCATATGGCAGCGACATTTCCGGTGATTCGTTCTTCCGTAGAAGGCCTGCTGAAAAGGTTGGATATGTATCGGCCTCCCACTGATACCTGCTGACTCCAACAGACCACTCGATCTCGCCAGAGTCGCCGAACTCAAGTGCGTGACGCCAATTCTCCTTTCCATGCTCATTGACTCGCACCAGGGCGCTTCTCCCCGAACCCATCAAGTTCGCGTACATAGCCCGCAATGAGCTACGCATACACGCCGAAACGCTCTCTCAACAGCAACGCGACGGACGCCGCAGTCCCAACTTTTCCATACCCTCCTCATCCCAGCTTCCTGGTGTCGAGGAAGAGGAGCATGTTCTGGTACTCGAGTTTGCGGATAATTCAAGAGGAAAAAAGGAGAAATCTGGGTGGGTTTGTTTTGATGTTGATACACAGGGATGGGTTAGATGCCATTCTGTAGAACTGGAGTATCACTTCCGCCTGCAATGACACCCGCTCAGACGAAGAAACTAATCGAGCGGCGTGACAAACGATTCACGCACGCCGTAGATGAGTAGGTCAATTGTTTGAGATGCTTGCGCTTTCTTCAGAATGTTTCTACAGGCTTCTTGCCGCGACGCCTGTAGGCGAAGATCCGGTTGTCCTTCTCCAAGCTGCTGCTAGGGATCACATTCCCGTCAACCCAAAATCTAAAAGCCTCACCATGGCTGCGTCGCCCTGCAACGTTTTGACGATTCCGAGTCCGGAGGAACGGCCTTCCATCGACGAGGTCATTCAAGAACTCCGAGATCAGGAATGGTACAGAGGACAGATTGTCGACCACCGCACTTTCGAAGCGAGAGAAGGGAGACAAGGTAGGTTGGACATTGCTTTAAATGTTTCGAGTCCAAACGGAAGGTTTCTTGCAGGGAGCCTTGACCAGTCACTTTCTGAGACGATCCAACAAGCGCTGTGTGACGCGAGGAAGATCAATTCATTGTACTTACATCAGGCGGCTGCTATCAATTCGATCGCGAAAAAGCGCCATGTTATCGTCTCAACGAGTACCGCCTCCGGAAAGAGTGTTATATACCAGGTAGCTGGGTGTTCTGTGCTCTTGAAATTCTTATCTTCAATATGACACGGAAATAGGTTCCTCTTCTGAGGATGTTGGAAGAGGATCCTAGAGCAACCGCTATCTTTGTATACCCAACCAAGGCAGGTTTGAAAAAGATCTTGTATATTCTTCGTTAACCTCCCTGCGCTAGGCTCTAGCACAAGACCAACGGACAGCATTAGAGCAGTTGCTGTGGTCTACTCCGGGACTTCGATTCATCAAAGTAGCAGCCTATGACGGCGACACACCGCAGGAACATAGAGCTGGTTCGTTTCCCCCCTGCATTTTCTACGCGTGCGTAGCGGTGACGACATAGTTGGCAGAGATTCGGGAGAGTGCATCTGTCATATTCACCAACTTTGTACGTGATACGTGAGATGGAACAGGGTTGAGGACTTGATTGCATCTAGGACACACTACATGCATCCATATTGCCGCACGAAGAACTTTGGCGATCGTTCGTGGTCTCATCATGCTCCTCCTTTGGTCCTCGTTCTGATCGATAGCCTCGCAGCTTTTTGGGGAACCTCAAGCTCATGGCCGTAGACGAGCTGCATTACTACTCCGACCTGTTTGGGAGGTACTTCCTTTCTGATTCGATTGCGGGCTTTGACCCTGATGCCTCTCAAGTCACGTCGCACAAGTCGTCCGGCGGTTCCGAAGAGTTTGTTCTGCGATTGGCAGTAAGTACCTATCATCCAGGAGCTGGAGTGGACTCTCTAAAGGAACATGTGGGGACAAGATCGAGACGTTATATTTGTGTCTTGCAGTGCGACGATCGCAAAACCAGCACAACATATGAAACGCCTGTTTGGCATCGAGGTACGTGCCGTGACGCGATCCCACACCGCGATCTAAGCCGTCACACAGCAAGTGGAGGAGGTCACTGAAGATGGTGCTCCGTCTGGGGTCAAGGACTACATCGTGTGGGACCCGCCGTTCGTAGACGAACAAGCACCAAAGCTGGGACGAAATAGTTCGATATCGGAGGCGACTGGATTGATGCGGTTTTTGATGAAGCGTGGCATTCGAGTGATTCTCTTTTGCAAGGTAGGTTGGCTGGAACTCTAATGTAATGACGCGAGCTAAAGCGTTCTAGATCCGCAAAGTGTGCGAATTGGTGAGGGGTGGTTGCGCTTGTTTTGTTGGAGATTCCTGACGTTGTGTGGTAGGCGATGAAGACGCTTCGCACAGACCTGAGTGCGGAGGGTCGACTAGACATCCTTGCCAAAGTTATGCCATATCGCGGGGGTACGTGGCAAACTCTGTTTCAGCAACTTGCCGTGAATTCATTCACCTTGCTTCAGGTTATTCTCAAGAGGTGGTCCCCTGCTCTATTGTCGTCTCGCAGTCAAGCTGATAAACCCTCACAGGACCGACGACGCATCGAGAACGAAGCATTCTCTGGTAATCTTCTCGGAATCGTCGCAACGAATGCGCTCGAACTCGGGGTCGACATTGGTGTTCTGGACGCTGTCATCATGCTCGGATTTCCATATGGAATAGCAAACTTCGTGCGTCCCTTGCCCTGTCTGATTCCCTAGAGCGAGATTGTCACCTCCATACCCTCTTGCCAGCGCCAGCAAGCCGGGCGAGCGGGTCGCAGGGCGCGTGACTCGCTCGCGGTCCTCGTCGCAGACAACCTTCCCATCGACCAGCACTATGTTCAGCACCCAGACGACCTATTTACCAAGCCGATGAGCGACCTCATGGTCGATCTCGATAGCAAGGTGATCCTTGAGGCGCATCTGCAGTGTGCGGCACACGAAATGCCATTGTGCAAGGACGACGACATATATTTTGGTCCGTTGCTCGGCGAGCTGTGTGATACCAAGCTGAGCAGGGATAAAGACGGTTGGTGAGTGAATCTCAAGGTATGGGAGGCGAATCAGAGCTCAGGACGGATACGTCTGGTGTGGCTAGGTACCATGCGCATCCCAAATTTTTGCCGTATCCCTCCAGGCATGTCTCCATACGAGGTGTCGAGGACGATAAATACACGCTGGTGGATATCACCAAGGAGATACCAAAGATATTGGAAGAGATCGAGTTCTCCCGCGCGCTGTTCGAGGTGTACGAAGGAGGTGTGGTATGGTCATCTCGTCTCGACGGTATACCGACGGCTCATGTATGCCGCATAGTTCATGCATCAAGGACTGACATTCATCGTGAGTCGACGCGGTTCGGGTCATCTATGGCTGATCAGATGTCGTTAGGTGAAAGAGGTGAGCCACGATACGAAGATGGCAAAGCTCATTCGGGCAGACGTCAACTGGATTACTTCTCCGAGGTTGGTTCGCTCGTCGTTTGCGTTCCTGAAGTTTAACATGTGTTGTAGGGACTTTACGTGCGTTGTTCGTTGTCGGTGTCTATGAAGGACTGTTGACGACAACGCGATAGCGATGTGGACGCGAAACAGACCTGGCGCATCAGGGCGATCCCCGACTCGCCGCATCTCACATATTTCGGACGTAAGTGTGCAGAGAAGATGTCGCATGTGCATGATCGAGTTTGCTTCCAGGTGTGGACGTAGTCACAGTCGTGTACGGTAAGTCGTTTTAATTGACCTATCGTCCCAGGCTGCACATCCGTGATCCGTTAGGCTTTTACAAAATCAGGTATGATCCACCCCCCAACGCACACACACCCTGTGAGTGACTCACGTCGATCCAGGAATAGGTGCATCTTGGATGTTGTCGACGTCGATACGCCTCCCTGGGAACGACAAAGTACCGGCTTCTGGCTCGACGTCCCAAAGCCCATCCTGGCCCTCATGCGGTCCAAAGGCCTGCGACCGGCAGAAGCGATCCATTCTGCATGTCACGCATGGATGAACCAGTTTGCGCTGGCGGCAGAATTGAAGACCGAGTGCAAGGCTGCGGAGAAAGAGTATAAAGTCACCGCGTCGAAGCGGAAGCGGCCAGCGAGGTAAGGTAGGATGGCGCATGTTGTAGGTTTTGCTCGATTTAGCGTGCGTAGGCTTGTGTTTTATGATGCGTTCGGCAAGAGCGGTGCTTCGGCGCAGGGGTTTGATCATGGTAAGTTTACTCGCGCGTTTTTGTCGTAGGTGACCTCGAACACCACACATGCAGCCGCTGAGATATTGCGGAAAGCTCACGATGCCATTGAGCGCTGTCCATGCTCGGAAGGTTGCACGGATTGTAAGTCCTCTCTTTTTGTGCCCTGATACAGTCCAGATCTCAAGCACGACATCGACTACAGGCATCCACAGCGCCAAGTGTAGGGAAGAGAACAAGGTATCGTCCAAATTGGGAGCTCTGCTCGTCCTACGTGGCCTCCTTGATCTGGAAAACAATCCGGAGAGTATACCGGAGAGAGTAGACGAGGAAACGGGATTTGATACGATTGTGGAAGCGGATTACGTGCGGGCTTTGGATGGAGTGGAAGTTGAACGTTGAACTTGAATGGTCCGAATGTATATATCATTGTGATCTAGAGAGAAACTAAATCTCGGATATACCTCATTGAAGTTGGACTAAACACCCAGGGGTCTGATGGTATGACAGAAAAGTCCATACTTTGACTTGGTTCAACGTAGTACGCTCATCGTGGATCTCCATCTCCAAGTTCGTCAAGCCGAACCACCCTCGAAGCGAAACACTTCCTCCAAATCCTGACGACCGATATCACTTAGTACGCAACAACGCCCCGATTCTTACACTCACCGTCCACCACGGCACGTCCCCTCCACTCCCCGTCGCACCCTCATTAAAGCTCACCTGCATCTCATCCGTCAACTTCCACCATCGCTGCGTCTCCTCGTCAGCCGCGATCGCCGCCATATCCCTGTCGTAGTCGTCGCCGTTGTACTTGTACGTGGCGACGAGGAGTTGGAGAGGCGGGTAGTGGTGGATCGAGTAGTCGATAATGTGGTGGCGTGCGAGAGAGGCGAGGACGGTAGGCCAGACCACAGCGTGCAGAGCCTTGTACTCCTCTACGCGCTCGGGTTTGAGCTGTATCCGTGTGAGTTGCGTGGTCATTGATCAATGAATCATTGTGCGCGTTCGATGAGTCGATCAGGTCGGATCAATGTCAACTTATCCGTGGATTTGCAAAACTTTACCTTGATGATCTGACAGATGCGTTTTGGATCGGACATGTCAAGGGAGGAGCACTGAGACTTGGGAACAAGCGTCAAAGCGCGCGGCGGAGTGAGAATATACTGAAGTTCCGTTGTCTGAGACAATAAGCATTAATACATCCATTGTACACTCCGCAATGTGGAGAACAAGGCTGCGGAACACGTAACCAGTGTCAAAGCAATAAAGAAAAAGGTTTGCGAGCGGCGCGACCCACAGCGCGGCTGACGACGTGTCCTGATCTCCTGTGACTAATTCGGCAGATCCAGTCGGATGCGGAATTGCTTCCCTGGCCAATCATGGATCAATTATTCCAAGTTTGGTCACGCCTTACGGCGCGAGAAACTGTGGACACCAAATTTTCTGGAGGGGACAGTCTTGAACCAGCGCACTCGTGAGTGAATTCGCTGTGTAGAACCATCTCGCATTCCCCGGCTTAGGGCCATTACAGCCGTTACACCACCGGTCCGTTGTTTGCTTTGTTTCCAAAAGCGTCATGTCCACAGTTCCACATTCCGTGACTCATGGTATAAAAGCAAGCCCGTTCTGCTGACTGGTGGGCATCCCATCTTTCCTCTCCTCCTCCATGTGCCACTCGCCCGACCCTGCCAACTCTCCCTATTCCTGGTATTATCCGTCGACGGGTCCCGCGCCTCCGACGCCCGTTGTGGTGAACACCGTACCAGATTACTTTGGTAGCAGGCCGACACCACCTCCCAGCCCTCCCAGAGTGCGTGCCACCCCGACAAGGAGCATAATCATCACCATTGATGATTATGCTCCTTGTCCGTCGACCCCGTACTGTGACCCCCCTTGCCTGCAAGGCGAGGAGAAGCAATGGTCGATTTCGCTCAGCGGTGCAACCTCCCACTCGACTCCACCCGAATACCCGTGTACCTCGGAACTGGACCAAACCACCGTTTTCGAGGATCCACTGGCCGTTCTAGCCTCCAACAACTCTGGTGATCAAGCTCAATACGATGTGGCTCCGCATGTGTCATATTGCCGTACCTACGACCGTGAAAGATACGCGTCGAGCCCCATTCTGAGGATGATGGGACGCACCACCCTGGATTCGAACGGTCTCGAAACCGAATGCGTTAACGCATGGCCCGGTGATCTACCCCGGGCCATAAGGCCGAACATTTGCCACATTCCCGTGGCTGACCACGAATCGTTCGACTACTACAATATTTCGCTTCCTTCTACATCTCTGGAACCCGACCACCACTATTTTTCCATCGGCACCATCCAAGACCTTCAACATAACCTCCGCGTTCAGTGGCGTTTGGTGAATCCGGAGCCCATCCCCCCCGTCATTGTCTGCTTGCACGATCTCATCAAACCCTGTAGTCTGCGCCGACGTGAAGATGGTTACACTTTTGTCGTGCCTACTGAGGGGGGGTTCTGGGACACCATCTACCAGCGTGGTATCGACTCGAACTTTTGGCCAATCTGTTCCTCGACTGTGGTCGATGCTAAGGGTGATGAACATAGTGTGGCCTCCAAGTTTGCTGTAAACATTTTCCTGGAATTACCCCACGCCACTGGATCGATCCGATGCTGCGAATACCTGGGTGCGTATCTGTTGGAAGTGGAAGGCGTACTGACTATCAGTGGATCTACACGTTTCTCCCGCGACTCGCTTCATCTCCCATACGTCTGGTTCCGCTACCGCATGTGGGACGAATCCATGATTCAGCTGGCGAACGAATCGTGCAGTCCCTTACATCGTCGAACCGGGTCCAGGCATCGCCCAAAATCTTACGGGACATGAGAATGGCGATTCGGACGACTTTAGGCATTGGTGGTCCTTCATTTCCGATACCGACCAGTAGTGCGATGTCGGCCAAGATATTCCCTCCACTCCTCGTGCAGACTCTCCGACCGAGCCAGACCACGAGTCCCTTGTGGATTTCTCGCCGAGTAATCTCTGCTGATCTACGCTAACCTCTGTTGTCACTCTTAGGCCACTTTTTTCATGATTCCATTCTTCATTTCATGTCTGTCTTCTTTTTTTTCTCTCGTTTGCTTCATAATTCTCCACGACTCTTGTATCATATGCTGCCATGCACTTCTAACACGCCTGTTGACTGGGGCTTTGTACTGACAAACTCACACTTCAAGCTGTATTACTTCTTTTTCCATTTTTCCCCTTCCTATTTTTTTTTCTCAGACGACTCTCATGTAAACCGGAGCTTTGTAACATCTTCAAACATGATATATATTCTGCATCGACATCAGTTAGTGTGATCAGTCTTGTGGTTATCAACACGGTTGGGTAATAATCCAAGCCACATCCTCCCATCTTTCTCAAACGCTTCCTTACACCACTGGATCTAAAACGAACCAGCCAACCCACTCTAGTTTGTCTTGATCTTCTCTACCACACCTAAGCGTCAACATCAGCATACCATCGAGAGCATAACAAAAACGGCCCCCAAACCCAGACGCACCTCGTTTACCGATCAACCCAAACTTGGTCGCCGTACGCGTTCCAAACAAGACAGCAAGCACCAACGCACACGCCGAACGCGCCGTCTCAGGATCCAGCGGCGCAATCTTGTCCATACCCACTGCACCCGACCCTCCGAGGAGGCCTGCAAGCACCATGTGCACGTCTGCCCAAAACGGCTGGACGTGCGTCAGGGTGGCGTACATGGCCGTGACGAGCGGGGCGCTCCAAAGATCTGTCGTCGTCCATCCGTACGGCTGGAGTTCGGCGGGGGTGGTGAGCGTGAGTGGCGTCGGGTGGAGGAAGGAGACGAAGTTGGTGATGAAGAAGCCACCGTTGGTGACGATCTGTTGCGACACGCGATGAGGAGGGGTGGTGGCATGACGAGTGGCGTGGACATGGGCACAGGCACGGCAAAAAAAAAAAAGAGAGAGAGAAGAATCAACAACCACGACCAACAGCGTCAGACGACATACGCACGAACGAAGCGAGTAACAACGCCCAGGGCGAATTCGCCACCTCGGGCAACGGGCTACGGAGCACGACCGGTGGTACGAGCGTACACACGAGCATCGCGCGGGTGTGCCCGTCCAAAAAGGACAGCGGTAGTTCCGTGTTGAGCCCCATGGGCGGTAGCGCGGGGAGCGCGTCGACGAGCGACTGGATGAGGATGTACAGCAAGGGACCGACACCGGAGAACATGAAAGAGGCGGGGACACCGAGGAGGGGGGCTGTCGAGAGAAGAGCGCTTGAGTGGCGGTGGGTGATCGATTAGGGCGATGGGCGTACCTGCGACGGCTTCACCGCCGTAAACGACGGTCAGCACAGTGAGTGCATCTCTGACAAAGGAACGATCCTCGGGAGGAGGAAGTTTGCTGTCCGTCGTACGTCGTTTGGCGTGTTCGTCCCGCAAGTTTTCCCTCAGCTGTCGAAGGACATAACAGAGACGGAAGGAAGCGACAAGGTCCAGAGAGCTGATTTGGAGGCCAAACCAGGTGAAAGGTGCCAGCGGTGTCAACGCATATTGGTATAGCAAAACAGAATACTGGAGACTCATGATGGTGCAGAGGAAACGTTCGACCTGTCTCTAACCGACAAGACCATTCTAGGTCACTGCTGCCAGCTCGGCGGCCGAATACAGGCACACCACGCCATCGTTACATTACATCTAATACCCTAAAGAACGTGCACAGATCTAGTACTGCGGTACAGGAGGTGGAGGAGGCACCATGCCTCCAGGCGGTGGCATCATTCCAGGCGTAAATCCAGGTGGTGGCGGTGGGGGGAACGTGCCAGGCGGGAACATGGACATATTCGCTGTCGGAGGCGGGGCCGGAGCCTGAGCCATGCCCATCGGCATTCCAACTGGTGCACCCATCATAGGCATCGGCTGAGGTGCCATCGTCTGCTGAGGCGTAAATCCAGGCGGTGGCGGCGGCTGCGCCAACGCGCCTGCAAACTGACCCTGGTATGGTCCTTGAAAACCAGGCATAGGAGGCCGCGTACCAAACGCCATCGGTGCAGGAGGTGGACGGGCACTGACGGGAAGCGCATTATTCTTCCGTGCTTGAGCAGCCAGGAGACGTTCCGCGGATGTACCGTGTCGTTCGCCCTTGCCGTCCTTCTTGAATGCATATTGCACGGAGATTGCCTTGTTCATCAGGAATTGACCATTCATCGATTCAATGGCTGCATCGGAGGATTCGAAATCGGTGTACGAAACGAAACCGTAGCCTTTTGATACCCCGGTACTCGGATCTCGAGCAATCTGGACGCACGAGGGTGTGTGAATCACCCATGCGAGTCAGGGAAATCAAATGACGCACTTTGGCCGTCGTAGCCATGACCCCAAATGCGCTGAACGTGTCGTAAAGTAACCGCTCGTCCACATTCTCGTCCAGGTTTCCGATGAACAGGTTCGCACCGACATCCAGTTGTTTTTTGTCAGAAGAAGCCTACACCCGCGTCGTCACGTCAACACCCCGTGCGCAGAGACAACTCACGACGCACCTTGTTCACTCGTATAGGCTTCCCCCATAGCTTTATCTGGTTCATGATTTTGCACGCATACTCTGCATCTTCCTCTGTCAAGAACTCACAGAAACCGTAACCCTGATGCGTCATGGATACACGGTCCTTTGGGAGGTGCACGTTTACTGACAGATAAACAATAAACAACCCTTTCGATGGACTTTGCACGATGTCGAGACGTACCTACTGGTCCCGCTTGCAGCATGAGCTCCCATATTATAGCGTCCGTAACTCGTTCATCAAGGTTTCCCTGGTGGCGCACGTCTATTCAGCACTTCAGCCACATTTATTTGCACAAAATCCTCACCAAGTACACTGTCGCTTCCTGATTTCTGTCATCTTGTGGTCGGGACATGGCAAAGGAGGGGAGATTCGTTTTTTCCCACGGATTAGTCTGAGATCACGTGGCCAGCCACGATCTACGCTATGTAGCTCACTCCCTGTCGTTATCGTTAATCACGCTGGTTCACATCCCAACCTTTGACTGATACCTGCTCGATCACTATCGTTTTACCTCTCCCTCAGTCCATTCGTCATCATACAACTCATGTGATCACATGCTCGTTTGCTAAACCCTTCACCCAACCTCATTCCTTACCCCTGAACCATTTAGTATTTAAAGACCTCATACTTGGGCAGTCATCTCAATTACAAGGATTTGACCTAGTGATTGTATTCGTGACTCTTCTCCTTGTGTCATTAAGCTAGTCTCAACTGGCTAATGCCACATCTTTTTTCACTTTCACTCATTCTCTAAAAAAACCTTTATTCTTATTTCTTATTTCTTTGTTTTCCAAAGTCTCTGCAGTTAGGCCAACCAAAGCAGTTGCCCAAAATGAAGAAGTGAAACATGTCTCAATACTCACTAAGAAGCTAGGTTATTATTAGAGAGTATCAAGACATGTTTCACTTCTTCATTTTGGGTGACTGCTTTGGTTGGCCTAACCATGGTGACTTTGGAAAACAAAGAAGTAGCAAATAAGAATAAAGGTTTTTTTAGAGGATGAGTGAAACTAGGAAAACATGTTTGTTGCCAATGCCAATTATCTGGACCAGTTTGTGCAGTTTTGAGCTACTCCCAGATGTGCTCACCCATGCCACAGTCATAAAAGGTGAAAGCTCTTTCTTGAATTATTCAGAATACATGTGGTTGTGTATGGTTGGTAAATGGGGCTTATGTGGTAGTAAGTATGCAACAGATGGTGGGACCCAAGGATTGAGGATCATTGGATTCAGCCAACTTTTCTCACCAACTTAGTGCCTCCCAAACTGATTCGGAGACACTGACACCTCCCAGGGGTAGGCCTTGAGAAGGGAGCCTACCTGTTCTGTTGGTGGTGATGACCTAACAGCACTCCTCGAGCAAGCTTTTAATATTGTCCTTGAAATCTATTGCCATTCCCTTTAGGGAAATTTCAGTGATGGAAGTGGACGCGGATGTGCAAGGGAGCCCATGGCGGGCGACAGAAGGCAAGAAGAGCATCTCGGAGGAAGCATGGAACATGAGTAGCAGCGCAATCACCGTACAACGTGAGCAAAGTCCTGAATCAGCCTATACAGAACTAACCATAGCAGATGTTCATGACCGTGTGCGCGGGATGTCTATCACGGAAATGAAAATGTTATGTGCGTCCTCCTTGGCGAGGTCGGTCAACCCATAGGCCTACTCCGGTATTGCTGGTCCATGCGTAACAATGGCAATGACAACCAAGGGGCACGCGTGCCCTCGGAATGATGACAAGTTCTGGACATGGCTGGGCGATTTCCTGTCCCCGGTGAAGACAAACATGGACATGGATGTGACCATCTGCCCATCCGGAAGTGCCAGAAATATGGAACTCGGAGTTTGGGATGGAAACTGACGGCAATGACCCCGCAAACTGGATTGTCTTGTACCCGATTATATTAGATGACACCTGCGAGATAGTCACCGGAAGGTTGCCGTTGACTGCGTACTCATGCAGACTCATACACATTGCATGTCTGCGTGAGGTTCGAGGGTACCTGTACCTCAGTTTGGACCTACATATGTAGTCGAACGCCCGGACAGGCCAGACATGGCCATCGAATCAGAATGAACGGGGGTGGGTGGAGACGATACGTCGAGCCGGGGGTTGCGCTTGAGTTTAGATAAATGCGGTTAAAGGAGTGGGTGAAACAAAACCTGATCCCATTCGAGGGGCGAGGGGAAGTGTACAGGCTGCCAAGTCGCTGACACGGCTAGTCTCCTTGGACAATCCGAAGCGTCAGATGGAACCGTTCGCCGCGGCTAACGGCGTGAGGAAAAAACGTCCGATCGACCTTCTGCACCAACAACACCGACGTGTCCGACGTCGACCATGTCGTTCACGCTCGACTATGCATCGATAGAACACCCAAAGTCCGTCTCCGTTCTATCCTAGTCACATTCACCTGCTCACGCCCACAACCCACAGATGGAAAAACCTCGCCCCACCCCCCGACTTTTCCAACCTCCATACGACTCACGTACGTCTTTGCAGCCCCGAGCATGGCGGGCTCATCATCATCTCACCCCCACACTAGACAAGAACCCCCGCCAAAGCAGCAGCAGCAGCGGCAACCGCCTCCTACGCCGCCCTCAAAGAAAAACGCGCATGGGATCTTGCCATCGCCCCCGCCAAATCCCTCCCCATGCAAGCCTTCATGCTCTACATGTCCGGCGGGGGCGTTCAGATATTTAGCATGGGCATCGTGCTCATGTTGCTCGTCACGCCAATTAGGAATATCGCGGGGATGAATACTGGTGGGTGTCTCTTTTTCCTCTACGGCACACCCTGCTCTTTGGGTCTTGATGATGGACGAGGGAACAGTGAAAGACTGACCACTTGACAACCAGCCTTTGCCCCCTTTTCACCCACCACCACCACATCACCCACACCCACACCCACACCGTCATCGTCACCGTCATCCGCCCTCTTGCTCCAAAAACTCACCTATGTCATCTGCAACCTCCTCACCCTTATCGTCGGCCTCTGGAAATGCCGCTCAATGGGACTCTTCCCAACAGGCACAGGCGACTGGCTCGCTTTCGAAACCCGCGGCGTGGTACGTCTGTCTTTCCTTTCTGGCCTTCGCCTTGCTCCTTGCGCGCCAACGCCTTCTTCCTTGCAGCCTCCGGAGATATCGCTCTAATCAATCCCGCGGCGTCTTGGCCTTGTGTATCGGAATACGTTGCACCGAATCATAACGCGCGCTCGACGGTCTCGGAGAATCACCCAGTACCTCGTGCTATTCTCCATACTAGAGAACACGATGCCTATTACGAGCAATAGTGGTATATGATCTAAACCATCCCTGTACTTCCTCTTGCCCAAGAATCATCCATTTATTTTTCTCCATCAACATTATCACCGGAAATACGGGATAAAAGAGGGGCGAGAAGAGAAAGTAGAGAAAACGTGAAGATTAGGTTGCAGTTTCGGGTCTAGACGGGTGACTAAATGCCCCTCCGGCAAAAAGTTACTCGGGTAGTGGAGAAGCGAGATTGAAAGAACATCGAGGATGGGTAAACAGGACCATGAGCGCAAGGCGTTACCGTGGGAGGGAAAGAACACGACACCAAAGAGCTAAAGAGAAACGTCAAGGATATATGAGGCAGAAGAGGAGCGTAAAAAGAGTCGTTAAGAGATGGAAGATATCAAACGAGACGTTCCCATGGGACAGTGCTACATTAAACGATGACACATTTATTTCTTTTCTTGACCACGGGAGGCTCGAGAGCAGCGACGATGGCCTGTTTGCCGACCCCGGCATCAATGCGGTCCAGACACTCCGACTAGTCCGGAAAGTTCAGACGCACCTCGTCAAACACATTCTTCAATCCCTTCTGTGTCAGAGCCGAGCACTCTACATATTTGACCGCCCCAAGCTCCCTCGCGAGGCGTTCTCCAAGCTCACTCGTTACCGGCCGCTGCTTCTGTCTAGCGAGTTTCTCAATGACTTGACTGTCGTCCCGCAAATCAATTTGCGTGCCGACAATGAGGCACGGCACGCCTGGACAGTGATGGTGTACCTCTGGGAACCACTTCTCCTTTACGTTTTCAAACGACGCAGGAGAGGTGACACTAAAGCAAACAAGAAAGACGTCCGTTTGCGGGTATGATAATGGACGGAGTCGGTCGTAATCCTCTTGCCCTGCGAGACAAAAAAACGTCCGTGTGACAACAACAAAACGAGCCGAACGAGGCGACGAACCAGCAGTATCAAACAGCCCGAGCGTGTACGGATCTTCACCAATCATGACGGTCACGGCGTAGTTGTCAAAGACCTAGCATATAGGCTGGCATCTCCCACAGCCAAGCGGAGTGGGAAGAGATCAACGTACGGTCGGAACATACTCGCTCGGAAATTTGTTGGTGGTGTATGATATCAAGAGACAAGTCTATAAACCGTCACGTTCACTCGAGTGTTCGGATCAACGCAGAAGGAGCGAGCTGTCACGCACCTTCCCAACAGCACCGTCTCCCACCACGACACACTTGATGGTCTGCATGGTCGTCGAGATGGTCGCAGCACACTAGAGTCGGAACGATGCTTGAATGGGTGATAGGTCAGAACCACACCGACGTACACGCACACAAGACCCGTTTTAGGACGCATGCCTGGACACACTGCTGCAGCATGACAACCATGCTGTCGGGGCTGTGCGACGCCAGCAGAACATCCCTCTGCGTGATGGCGCGTGGGACCGTTGAATGGACTCACCGGACGAGAAGGATCGGTTGGCAAGACGCGAGCTTGTCAGGCTTGAATAGGTCGCAATCGCGGCGAGCACGCTTGGTTTCTGGTGTTCGGAAGAAAACCGGTGAGTGTTCGCCAGGCTGTCGGGCCCAACAGTGACGAAAAGTACGGGAAAAAGAGACGTACAAGGGTCGGAAAAATTGCAGAGTCGGTGTTAGCGACGACGAGTGGGTGATTGACTCTGGCCTCGACAAATCGCAAGGTCGACCGTACGTTCTCAGCTTCGGGACATGAACCGGCCCTAAGCAGGACAAACACACGCAAACTACCTCCTCGTGAAAATGAAACGAAAGCAACAAACACACAACAATTCTATCGAGCGCAACAGTTTCGTAGTACGCGTACAGATTAATAGTGTGCATGCTCATAACGTAGCGGAAAGGATTGTGCAGTACTGATACAATGCCTCTTCCCCGCCGTCCCAGAAGGTCCTCATTACGGTGCTGTAGGTGCTTTAGCAGTATGCAAGATCCTGTGTAGCTGGAAAAAAAATGTCGAACGTTCTGCTCGGGAATTCAGATTTGCAACGGGTCGGGAAAAATATCATCGTCGTACAAATCATGACTCCATTAGAGGAGGTTTCCACCAAGACAGGACTCCACTTTTGGTGCCGGTCACAATACACGCTTGCGGACCGCGGTCGACACACTGCAAGGATGCATACATCAGCCTGGTAAACGTTGAACAGTCTCATGGACTCACAGCAACTGCTTGCACTTGTTCGGCTAGAAATCAGTCACACAGTCAGCTCGTGCCCACGTGCTGCGGCGGAAGAACTTGCACCCACAGTCGCCGTGATCCAGCCCGCAAATCACCTCCCCTTTGGACTTGTCCCATACCAGCAGGTTGCCGTCCGTCGACCCAAACAAGACCGTCTTGCAACCACTGGCAAATACAGCGCCAACATTCTGCGGTTGTTCCAAAGAGTCTCCATTCGTGGAATACACTTGCTCAATCTTGCCCTTGTGGTCCGTCTGCTGAATTCCCACCAAATGAGCTCGTCCACCTGCCTGCGACACCAATGCGTGGGTGCCTGGTACGTTGACATCCAAGTGGTATCTGTAAATCACCGTCAGCCGACATTACATTGCCTGAAGTAACAATAACTCACACTTTGGCCTTGAGGAAGGCGTATGCGCGCAGGGTCCCATTTGGCACCTGACAATACCACCTTGACACACCCCTCGTTAGACCAAGTCAAAGAAACACTGTAAATTTGCATACAGGACGCCATCGCTAGTACCACCAATCAACGCCTCTCCATCCTCCACGAACTGAATAGAAGTCACATTTTGCCGTAGAATCGACCGTTGGGGTTGCCATGTACCTATCTCTGGTGCTCAACAGTGGTACCATGTGTCCACAAAAGTTGCTCACCTTTGATCCATATCCAAACCTTGACACCTATCCGCGGGAATGCAACAGCAATTCTGTCACGTCTATATGCAAAACAAATCGAATCTTCCTTGCCAGCATCCAACAACTTTGCCCACTGCCAATGGTTCTGATTCTATTCCGGCAGTGTATCGATTAGGCGCTCGCATATACCATTTCAACGTGAAAACGTACCGTACGTGTCCACTTGCTGATGACCCCATCCCGTCCCAACGACACAACACCCATATCATCTGACATCCAAGCGACCGCCATAACTGGTGAATTTTGTCCAAGTCGCGCCGTCTCCACTTTACTTGACATGCTCCATATTCGAATCGTGCGGTCGTTACATATCACAGCTAACCGCTGCCCGTCGGAGCTAAACGATAGGTAGCTGATCCCCGGGTCATCGTCGCTTTGAACTTGCACTGAATGAATAGGGTCGTGACATGGCCATGCGGCCGCACGTTTTCGTGGACGAGCATTCTCGGCGTCTATATCAGCATCACACGTCAACGCGCGCTTCTTGCCTTTCGAATCACGCGATGGCGTTGAATTGTTCGACCCTATCTGTCCAAGCGATTGAGGCGTGTATTGGAGGACGGTGGAAGCTGCGGATGGGGGAGCGATGGGTCGAGGTGCCTGTATAGGGATATTTGGGCCCGAGATATTAATAGGAGACTGCGACAAGGATGGACTTGCCCAATCGTTGATTTCTGTTTGCGATTATAAAAATATATAGAGTGACCAAGAGATTAGGGACTCACCGTGCTTGATTTGCGGCGTCGAAGTCGCGGATTGGGAGAACAATCCAAACCTACTCTGATCCACGGGTGCAGTCGACTTGGGGGCCGACGAACTATGCAAGAACCCAGGTGGAGATGGTGATGAATATGGTGCAAGGCCAGAAAGACCGGGTGGTGTTGTCGACGACCGTGTGCTTTCTGGTGTAAGCGGTCGTACAACCGGAAGTGAACCTTTTGGAACAGGCGGTGAGGCGCCTATCGCGCTTCCCGCCGTTGCGTGTCCGTTCGTCTGTCTATTGTACGGCCAGCCACTCCCAACCACCACCTTCTTTTTGGGCCCTTGCCTTGGCGGTGACCCTCGAGCATTGGGTTTGTTAGATGGATGTGGAGGATGCCTCGACGGACGGATATTGAGAGGGTTGGAAAGTGAACCAGTAGACGCGTATGACAGCCGTGGATCATTGGCGGACGTGACAGGTTGATAGCCAGGTTTCACAGGATTAGGGTTTGGTGCACAAGGATACGCCGAGGTGGAGTAAGATGACCTAGGCGGTAATGAAAAGATGACCGGCTGTTGGCGGTATTGAGATGGGGTTGACGACTGGCTCAGATGTGGAGGTAAATCCCTTTCCGGGACTTTCAATCTCAACGGTTGCGAAACGGGAGATGCCTTCGGCGGGGGGAGGCTGTCGTGTGAAGTTGGCTCTGTCTTGATGCGCAAGACGGGGCTGGGCTGTTTGACACCATCATTGATGCGATTCCAGGGAAACCTGTTCAACCCAACTTACCGTCTTATCAGAGGTACGCAAGTGGTCCGTGGAATCTTTTCTCGTAGTCAGCGAGTCCTTTTCTCCCACGAATTCCGTAATGAATCCAGCCGAAACGAATGGGTTTTTGATAGGTGCGCGTTTGGATGCCGTAGGAGGGGGTTCAAGTTTGTCAGTTACGGACTCGGCTGTAAAGGGTGCCGCGCTGGTCGCCACGGTCGAGGCAGGGGAAGCTACTATCGTCTGAGCTGATTGAGGTACTGGTGTTTGAGCGGCTATGCCGGACTTTGAGGGCGCTACGGGAAGCACGAGAGGTGAGGGAGGACGAGCGCGGCGAGAAGCTGCGCCTGTGATAAACCCTGGAATATCATCAGGATAGGCGGAGGACTGTGACGACGGTGATGACTGGAGGTCCATATCGACTGTCTCAGAGGATATAGGGCTGATCTGGGATGTCCTGCTACCAGCATCCTCGAGATGGATCCACGGTGGTTCTGGTTTCGCCACAGGCGCTTGTTGTGTGGTAGGTGCTGTAGGCAAGGCTTTACCTCGTGGGGTAGTGACAAGTTTTGTAGGCGTGGGCGAGGCCTCGTTGGGGAGTGGAGTGCTCATGTGGATAGGTGATTCGGGGGGAGTGCTGGGCGTTGAGCCTATGCTCATTGGGGACAGACTCCGCGACCGATCATCATGCGGTATCTACAATGGCTGAAAATGTGTCGCGTAGTGGTATACAATGTACTTACTGGACGATTGTCGAGCGGGGGGATCGGTTTTTGAGACGTGTCAGGCTCTGGTAACTGTACAGGTTCTTCCACAGGTGTGGATGGCTCTCCGGGTGGTTCACGAGTCTGAAGAGGCAATGTCTCCTGCACGAGGACGGCGGGAGGGACTACCTGTACAGCACTCACAGACCATGTCGGTTGAGCTTGTACGCCGACCGAGACATGTGTAGGTGGCGATGGGGAGAAGGTATCTAAGAGCGACATACCGAACGCTCATATTGGTGGACTGCACGATGGAGATGGGGTATACTTACCTTCGGCCAAGCTCACCTGTTCGTGTTGCTTTGTCCATGTTCTCCGCATCTTGGGCGGAATGATGTGAGAAATGGGGGGGTCAGAAAAGGTATCATCATGAGCGATCTGTTTTTCAACCTCTTCCTCTTCGTCTGAGTTTGAGTCGGAGACGGCACAGAGGTCACCTTCGAAGATGACGGCCTGGTCTGTGAAAGAGCCGTCGTCGGAGGCTACGGCGAGGAGAATTTCCTTGCCAGGCTTGACCTCGATTCTCTTTTGGGCAAAGAGGCTAAAGTAAGCGACGGGGCCCCTACCAGGAGTGTAAGAAGAGTCTTCGGCGATCTCTACGCGTCTGAGGACGACGTGCGCCTTCTGACTTGCGCCATGTCGTCGAAAACGAAGTGCCCCCTTTACGCCGAGGACGGAGGCGACGGGAGGGGAGATGAGTTGAGATGACGACTCGCTAGTAGAGTCGTCCATTCCACGACTTTGTGACTTTTGGCCTTTGTTTGTGGCCCTTGGAAGCGTTGGCCAGTGAAATAGTCGGTTGAGTTGGACTCTGGCATTCCAATGGCTTTCATATCACGTGATACGTGAGAATGAACAACACCGCCACATATACAGCGTGGCTCGCCTTGTCCAAGATAACAGTAGAACTCCTGATCAGACAGCCTAGACCAAAAGGCGAGTGTTATCTGATACGGTCATGTCCAGCACCAGCTAGATTCACGGTGTGTGTATTTCTCATCCAGAGCAGCAGTAAGTCTATTGGTGTGAACTTGTCCGGCCGTGCTCCTTCCCAGCAGTGTTTCGGGGGTGAGGCCTTGTGGCCTGAGGGACTCATCCTAGTCAACGTAGTACATGTTTTTCCCGTCCCATCAACGCGATGGGGATTGTTCTTTGCAATGGGATCGTTTTTTTTGAGTGTAAACTTGTTTATAGACTACTTGTTGTCAATCTATCGATACGTTGGTCACGTGCCACAACAAGGCACAACAACGCCCAATTGCGACGTGGAAGTATCAAGCACTGCACTCATCCAAGCACAACCACAGCGTCCATGCGCTTCCTTAAATCAGCGCTGGTTTCTTGCCTCGCCCTCCTGGCAACTGTCCTCGCAAAGTCCAGCTCAGGCGACAAGGTCCTCGTCCTCCTCGACCCGTCCCTAGACAAGGCAAACTATTCCATCTTCTTCAATGGCCTCGAGAGTGAGTCGCGACGCACTCTTGTTGCATCCTCACCACCTCACGTGTACTCCCAGAACGAGGGTATGACCTGACGTTCCGCGCACCCAAGGACGCGAGTCCAGCCGTCGCTGCGTACGACGTGCCCAACTATGCCCATGTCATCCTCTTCACCCCAGACACCAAGTGTACGTCTCCAACGACAACAACATCCCTCACATGCTCGACTAACCCGTCACTGTAGCATACGCTTCGGACGTCTCACCACAATCCTTGGTCGGCCTCCTCTCGGAAAACACCAACCTCCTCATCACGCTCTCTCCAAAACAAACACCGTTGTCCTCTCTTGCTACTGAATTCTCCCTCATCCCTCCGCCCCCGGGGACACCGCTCGTCTCGCATCATCCTAAACGCGAGGAACCTGCGACGCTCGTCCCCGTTGAAGTCGCACCGTCAGCCATCCTTACCACAGGCACAGCGCCGGTCTGGTTCTCGGGTGCCCCACACGCGCTCGGCAACAGCCCCTACCTTGTCCCCATCCTCCGCGCACCTGCGGCGAGCTTCGCAGCCGACTCCACCGACGACTCGGATGCCGCCGCCATCGTCGACGCTGCAGACAAGTCTGGGGAGGGTCTCTGGGCAGGTAGCCAGCTCGGCCTCGTCACAGGTTTCCAGACGACCAAAAACTCGCGCGTCGTCTTTGCGGGCAGTGTCGACCTCTTTAGCGATGCGTACGCGAGGAAGCCGCTCCCGGATGGTATTCCCTCTGGAAACGCGCAGTTTGTCAGGGACGTTGCCGCTTGGGTCTTTCAGGAGAACATGGTCCTGCGCATTGATCGCACGGAGCATCACCGCGTCAACGAGACCGAGCCACCGGAGATGTACACTATCAATGACCAGATCGTATGGTGGTGATGTTTTGCTACGTGGACGAACTGCTCACGTTGTGTTGTGCATTATAGGTTTACACTGCCTACATTTCGGCGTACGATCCTCGGACTTCAAGTTGGAAGCCGTATGGCGGTCTTACGGATTTACAGCTCGAGTTCACCATGCTCGACCCGCACGTGCGTACCGCATTACCCCCAGTCGCCGGTGAGCCCGGGAAATACGAGGTCCAGTTCCGTGCTCCAGACAGACATGGCGTCTTCAAGTTTGTCATCGGTTGGCGGCGAAAAGGGTGAGCGTTTTTGACGTACTTGTTGCGAATGACACGCTGATTCACACTCGTCGTAGCTACTCGTTCTTGCACACGTCGACGACCGTACCTGTTGTTCCGCCCAGACATGACCAGTATCCGCGCTTCTTGAGTGCTGCATGGCCATACTACGCGGGCGCTATCAGCACCAGCGTCGGGTTCTTTGTTTTTTCTGCCCTCTGGCTCGCAGGTGACGTCAAGGGTGAGAGAAAAAACTTGAAATACACAAAATCCGAGTAAGCGACCATGAGAACGCCGGGTGTCGTGGACTCGGAAAAGTCGCGTTTGCCCTACGGTAACGTGCCATAGAACCTTTTGCACACATACCTGTACTTGACTCCAATCTGCGATAATGGTGTCGGTTGGGCAAAACGTCCACGATGTGGCCACGCCGAGGTTTCTGTCTAAGAGTCTATGGTGCATTACATGAAGGATCTACGACGAAACGTGTATGCGCAGCGTGAGTGGGTGAAACAGGGCCGCCGACTATGAATTGGATTTTTTGAAGACCTTGGCCATGTTTTCCCAGACAAGGTTGGGACTCTGAGCAGCGTCGATAGGTACCCACAAGCCCTTTTGGCGGTAATAGTCAACAACGGGCCCTGTCTGTTTGTGGTACGTATCAAGACGCTTCGTGAGTGTCTCCACATTGTCGTCTGAACGCTGGATCAGTGGTTCACCCGTAACATCGTCCGTAAAGGGTTTCTTTGGCGGGCTATACAACTACACTGAGACAACCCGGGCAGGTCATGGAGAAAACAAGGACGCACTTGAATTCTTTGTGGTAAGTCCTACCACTGGTCGGGTGAATGAGACGGCCCGTGATCCGTGAGATGAGGAGTTGGTCGTCGATCTGGAGCTGTACGACATTGTCCAGTTTCTCCTTGCGGGTGTCGAGCATCGTATCGAGCTTCTCTGCTTGAGGAATCGTACGCGGGAACCCGTCAAGCACGAACCTAACCACTCACGTGCGTCAGAGCGCCGACGACCAAAGAACAAGAGAGGAAGGGGAGGGGAGGCAAAAAAAAAACCGGCTCACCCGTTCTTGCAAGCCACGTTATTCTCCAACTGGTCCTTGATCATGCCAACCATGATATCATCGCTGACAAGTCCGCCCGCATCCATCACCTTCTTCGCTTGCCGACCCAGCTCGGTCTTTTGTGCAATCTGGTCGCGGAGCATGTCGCCCGTGGCGAGATGGCAGACGCAAAACTCGTCGCGTATCCGAGGGGCTTGTGTGCCCTTGCCTGCGGCGAGTCGAGGTGACGTTGATGCTGCGCACTGCGTAAAGAGAGATACGTATACGTACCGGAGCCGGGAGGACCAACGAGGATGGTACGCAGCTGCTGTGCGGGGGTCTTGGGTCCCTGGGCAACGTGCTTTTCTTTCTGCTCGAGAACGCGAATCTTGTCGTTGAGCTGCGCGACGAGACCCTTGAGATACTCGAGCTCGTCGGAACGCGACATGTTATGTCAATGTATGTGGGGGTGGTTGGGCGATGGAGAGGAGGAGAGGAAGAGGGGAAGAAGAGGAGATTGACACCGAGGACAAACTTGAGAGTGTGAGCAGCTCCGGAAACGTGGCAAGAAGAGGTTATGTCCGGCAAGGGAGGCGGGATTGAAGCGGAGATACGGTCGGACTCGTTCGGCGTTGGCTTGGGCGCTCGATCGGGTCAACGAGGGATGTTCCCTCATTGCTCATTTGACAAAGTGCCATCGAGACCAAGGGAATGGGAGTGCGCATTTCCAGGACCAGAAGACCCACCCTTTCACCACTCCAGAGCCATGACAAGCTGAAGATATGCGATCAAGGGTGTCCATGGACGTGGTGGAGCACAAGTGTGTACGGTAGAGCCCTGTATCCCTCTTATATGGATCTAGCCGCACTACTCACATATGCCTCATGCTCAGACACTATGCGACGCCACGCTTCCCCGGTGTGGATGAGACAAGTGTTCGTTGCCGAAGGTTTTTGGCGTAGCGGGAACCAGCCTATCGCGTACATGGCTGACCACAACTCGAGGACTAGGGCCATGACGTCTCCCACTACTCAGGGGAGCATTTATATTTAATGTTTCCTTTTACTTGCATGTCGCACCAGGTACTTGACTAGAATTGCATCCGCTTGGCACCTCGTTTGTTTCAAAGCGCCAGCAAAGAGCAGTGATGATTATCACGATGCACAGAAGGGTTAGTGATGCCCAGAATTTTTGTTGGTAAGATGACGTGTTCGCTTTTATCTTCATGGCGGAGATCACTTTGGCAGTGCACCCCAGTTCTGAAACACGTCTAGACACCTGGTTTGCTGAATCCATGGGGAGAAGGAACGGCGACAATTCGAAACAATTGAAAGCGTTGATGATGATAAGGACACTCTTATCGACCTTATCTGCGTAGTGCCATGAAGACATGCCCAAAAAAGGAATATCTCTTTTGTGGCGGTGCTGATATGCTCCACTCATCAAATGACAAATCCTCGACATTTCTCTCTCTCTTATTTTCGACGACGAACCGCGTTCTGCTCGCCCAGGCGTAGCGCGTGTACCTCCACATTCATTTGGTCACGACTTCTGATATCTGGTACTACTGACTTACTTTCCCTCGCCTGTCACTTTGTTGCGTGGCTGACAACTGTCGTAGTAAATCATCCATCCCCGTCGCAACGACGTTCTCGCCGGAATCTACAAAGTCCTCTTTTCTCACATTCGAGTGCGTGCTTTCCCAGTCGGCGCGTGTCGATGGTCTCACCAAGGCTCGTTTAGAATCAAACTTGGACATCAGTCCCACCTGTCACCGCATTTCCTCAACTTGCTCCATGTCACTTTTCAACACCTTCTGAGCATCCGATCCAGGTCAGCCATTTCATCCTTGTCGATTCCCATGTGACCCACACCACCCTGGCCAGACTGAACCAGCATGTCTTCCACGACCATCTGCGTGACGGACACGTCCGTTATCCCATTCCCAACGCTTGACTCTACCCACACACAAGCTTCTAACACCACAACCGGCCAACTTCCCCACATACCGCGCAGAAGCGCACCCTCGAGCCCTCCCCCCTCCTTCTCGGATACATCGGTATTCGACTCGAATTCGTCAGAGCCCTCCGACACCGACGCGATACAGAGTCGTTTTGCCACCTCTGTGCGCTATGACTCATCAAGTTCATCCTCCACGCCTTCGGATGAAATACGTCCTACCATCATCCCTCGTTCGAAGCGTGTCGCTTCTCAACATTCAACTGCCGTCGAGGATATATTTAACCCAGTCACACCCGCTCCCACACCCGTCAAACCAAGGGCCGAAAGGTTCTCGGATCTAGAGCACAGGAAACAGACACCTCTTCGTGATCCGTCCGATGACGAAGACGCCCAACAGCAGTTTCATGTGCTTAGGCAGGCACCGTTCTGGAAAGTCGGCAAATTAAGGCTGGAAGGATCAGCCGGGAAGCACGTTCGTCACACCTCCGATTCCAATCTCGTTTCTTCTCGCGCTTCGGTCTCAGTTACGCCAAGCGCCAATCAACCTCCGCAAACCATCCGTAAGAAGTCGGGTCAACCAATCAAATCATCGCTCAAGAGTGCTCGGCGGCCTGATCTACACGTCGTCACGAATGGTTCCTTTACAAAGAGCGAGCCTGCCACACCCACACAAGCAAAGGCCGTTCACTTCGACTCCAAGCTCGAGCACGTCAAACTTTTCTTGGCAGAGCAGAAACCATTGGCAGTGTCAAGGGACGGCAGTCCAACTAGCGATACAAGCGGTGACGAGTTCCCATCGTTTATCTACGGAGATGCCAGTCGTGAAAACAAACATGTCAAGATGCTCCTCCCTAATATGCCGACATCTCCTAGAAAGGAGGAAAACGTTGCATTGCAGGAGCTCGCACTTTCTCAGGATCAGCGTACGATCACTGGAAACGTTCGTGTTCGCAACATCGCTTACGAAAAGTGGTTGGCTATCCGTTTCACATTGGATCAGTGGCAAACGACGAGCGAGGTCACAGCGCGGTATGACAGATCGATCGAGGATGGTGCCTTTGATATATTCACATTCACCATCCGTTTGCACGACATTTGGTTGCGTATCGAGGAGAAGGCGATACTCATCGCGTTGCGGTACACAGTGGCAGGGCAAGAGTATTGGGATAACAATGCTGGAAAGAACTATCACATCAAGTTTACCCTTGATCCCCCCTCGGAGCCCTCGAGCGCGGTCGACAATGACACGAGCCTCAAAGACTTGAACTCAAAGTTGGAGGACCTTGTCAAGACAAGATCTGCCCCCATCCCCATTGCTCCCTACCGACTCGGTCGGTCGTTCAGCGCCGATTACCAGTATTCTTCGTTCGCGAAGCCGTTGTCTACCCGACACGATTTTGCTTCGGCGCACAGGACGCAATGGATGAGGAATGGATCATCTTCGCCCAGCCACCACACGCGCACAAAGACATATCCTTCTGGCGTTCCAGCTACAGCTGGCCCGACCGTTGCACCATGGTCCGAGACGTTCAAGGTCGATGAGACAGAGGAGGTCACGATATCCTCGCGACCACGACTTTCTGCCCTTTCACTCGGGTCACCGCGACAAAGTACACCCATGCTACCATCTTGCCCTGAGACAAAGCTACCCTCACCCGATAGTCCTACCCCGTCTCGCGTACAAGATGGTCGGGAGCGTAATCATCGCCGTGGCTTCATTGACAAGGTCATGGAGGGATCTCCCAACTTACGCAGGACACCTACTGGTTCGCCTCTCAAGTTTGATGTCACGAGCAGAGATACTGCTGCCCAGCTACCGCGAACGCGGTCATATCCACTTACTACTGAAAAACCGGGGCCAATGGGGAGCTTACTTCAGCAATCAATACCAAAACCACCGTTATCAATACAGATTGAGCCGGCTGGCGATGGGGGGAGTGAGGAGCCGACGCCTTCGACGGCCTCGCAGTCGAGCTCGTCGAGCAATTCTTCCAGCACGACGTTGTTTTCGCCTAGCTCTGGCTGTTCACGAAATGACACGAGTTACAAGCAGTTCCTTGACCAGTTCGTTTCATTCCTTGTCGTGGCTACCCTCTTGTGCTGACCTGCCTGCTTAGATTCTGTTTTTATACTGGCACGGATTCCCTGCTCCAAGAATCATCGGAGGGCCTCCCCCGTTCTCAGTCGGCCTCGAGGATTGATCAATACTTTTTATCCCATTCGCCTCCATCGAGCTTTTCATCTCACATGCGCGACCTGCCTGCTCGGTTTCCCTATGACTCGAGTAACTCGAGTACTCCAACGGCCGTCCGCGTCTAACGTCTCTATCCCTGGCGGGTTTAGCCACAGCACTAGCTGTCACGGCTCTCGCCGCATATCAGGATGTACCCCATCTTCCTTTTGTTGACTCTTCGATTTTCTCTTTTTCTCTCGTCGTGTACATGTATCGGGTTGGTCTCATTCCTCCATCTAATTTTTTAGATTATTTGTCATGGTTTCCTCTGGTACATGTTATTCATGAAATCGGTCTTGTCTCTATCGCCATTACACATCACACTAGACTGGTTTTGATCACGGCACTATACGTTTCTCACTTGGGCATTTGACGTGCGTAACACAATGAATCACTTAAACTTGTGTTGTGTGTGTGGTTCGAGCACGAGACGCTAGAGATATCGAACGAGATCAATAACGACCTCTACGAGACCCTCCTCGTCTATCATAGTACCCACCACCTCCACTTCTCCGTCCACCCCCACCCCCACCTCCTCCCCAATCGTCGCTCCGTCCACCGCCGCCCCCACCCGTCCACATATCCTCCTGAGGCGGCAGCGGACCGCTCTGTTGTCTCGGCCCAACGGGCGGCAACGGTGCCGTACTCCCCACATGTTCAGCAGCACCCAACCCAGGAATGACGTCGTCCGAGTTCATGCTATCGTCTACCCCAAACGACGACGACGTCGAGCGGTATCCGAACCCATCCGATAGTCCTCCGGGGAGGACCGTGCCCATGCCCACTCCCGCTGATGCCCCACCGCTCGCGCTGGCACCCGGTGTTGCGTGTGGACCCGGCGCGTCTTCGTCCCGACCCCACCAGCGTGGTCCAGCACCGTTCATCCCACCACCACTCGCTCCCCCACCGCCAACACCAAACCCACTTCCAATACCCCCACCATAGCTAAATCCAGGCACCATCGCATCCTCCTCTTCCTCCCCACCCCCATCCACCACCTCGGGCGGCTTCTCCCCGCCACCCCCAAACACCGAGCTCGCGTCGCCCGGCCGCTCGCGTGACCAGAACCGCGTCGTGTGGTCGTTGGACGCGCTGACGAGGATGTGTCCGAGCGGGTGAAAGGTAAGCGACCAGACGTTGGAGTCGTGTGCTTGGGAGAGCGTTGCGCGGGGGAGGAGGGCGGGTTGGAGCGGGGTTGGTTCGGGGCCGGTGAGGTCCCAGTGGAGGATGGCACCTTCGGAGCCGCCGGAGACGAGAATCGGGTGGATGGGGTGCCAGGTGACGGCTGGGAGGGGGTGAGCGTGAGCGTGTGTAGGGGGTATAGGCATGTAGGGATGGACATACAACAGACTTCTTTCTTGTGTCCTTTGAGGACGCGGAACTCTTTCATGGCGCGAATGTCAAAGACACGCACGGTTTGGTCGCGCGAGGCGCTGGCGAGGAGGTTGCCGTTCGGGGACCAAGCGAGGGCTTGGATCGTGTTTTTGTGCTGGTGACTGTAGTTGTGCGCAGTGAGGATCCATTCGACGTGGAGTGAAAGGCATGACTCACAGCGTTGAGAGAACCGTGCCCGTGCGAGGATCCCAAAACTTGATCAGGTTGTCTTTGCTCCCAGAGGCGAGCAGGCCCTTGGTTGGATGCCATTCGACACACTTGACGTCCCAGCCATGGCCTTGAAATCGTGTCAGAACGTGCAGGCCACCGAAATCAGCAGGAACGTACCAGTTAACACGCGCTCCTCTCTACTCTCCTCAAAATCCCATATTCGAATAGTTGCATCGTCGCTTGCAGTCGCAAACCGACCATCGTCTGGACTAAAGCTCAACCCACGAATAGCCTCTCGATGCCCAGTCCATGCGTTCAAGTTGTTCATGTTGGGCTGAAAGTACTTGATGATGCCGCTCTGGTCTGCAGAGGCGAGGTAGGCACCCGAATGTGTAAACTGGAAAGCACGGATGGCGGAGTCGTGGGCTTGCAGGATGGTCTCAAAATTGAACGTCAGGCCGTTCCAGAGCGTAAACTCGCCGCTCGTCGAGCCGGTCAGAACACGTCTTCCCTCGGGCGTCCACTAGAAAACAGAACAAGGGCGATCGATGAGGTGTGTGCGGATGCGACGGGAATGGTAGCAACAAACCGTCACGACATTGACTGGACAGCGAATTTTGTTGGTCGAGGTGTGGATGAACTTGGTGCACAGCGACGTCGATGCATTGCCTGGGTAGGCAACGGGAGGGAGGAGCTAATAATGATCATTCGTTCAGCCACACGATCGCATCGGTTGAGAGTGATCCCTACGTCAACTGTGTAGGGTGGTGCGGGTCTGATATAAGGTACATATGTCGGATTAGGGCGGTGTTTCCGCAACTGGGAAGAGCACCAGAGATGAGTCAAGCGAAATCATTATCATACGGAAGGGAATGCATACCAGCGCCCATCTGCCCATGCCACCGTTGAAATCGACCGTCCGACGGGGTCTGGTTTTCTTGACTGCTTTTCCGTCCGCTAACTGGCGTGCCGCGGCCAATTCTTGTTCGAGAACTTTTGCATCATCTACTGGAGGTGGTTGTGGGCCGGTTAGGTAGGGTTTTGGTGTCCATTCCAGGGTTGGATGCGACGGTCGGGGTAGTGAGTTTGGTGGGAGAAGAACTGGGACTCTAGCAGCCATGTTCACATGAGACGGATTGTCGTAGCAGATGATACAATTGTTTATATGTATTTGGCAGGTCTACGAACTAGTGTGTGTATGGACCGATTTTTACATTATCCCGCCGTAGTGCCAGCGCTTCGCACGCCTCGCTGAGCATCATTCCGCAGCCTCTCTCGATGAGGGATACAAGCAAGGGAGTAGACTGTACAGTAGAACAACCTAATAAGTGATGGACTGTGGTACAGTGAGGCACGAGTGAAGCCACAGTGCGGACAAGCGACGTAAGCGAGCGGCAGCGCGCCTTGTCTTCGCGCCACCACCTCGTCGCTCGTCCTCCCCGCAGGGCCCGCACCGCTCGTCCTCGCCTGTTTCAGCGCAGACGTTCTCGGGTTAGAGCGACGTTCCATGACTCCTGATCATGCACCCTCTCTCCCTCCTTCCTGACGCTCTCAGGCTGGGGATGGTGTGCACCTGACATCTAGCCATGCACAGTCTTACAAGGCTGCCGTGCACCAATGCCCAGCCTTCTGCCCTCCCCCCTCCCTGACGCTGTCTCAGGTCGAGGCTAACGCGCACCTGACGCCCAGTCATGCGCCATTGCTCTCGCAAAGGTTGCCGTGCGTCAGACGCCCAGCCTTCTGCCCACCACCCTCCTCGCTAAGGCTAGTACCGCGCACCTGACATCCAGTCACGTGCCCGCCTCCTACTTGCTGGGTACGCCGCTTCGCTACATGCGTCGTCGGTCACTCCTACACTATGGGTATCGCGGCTCACGCCCTACCCGGCAAGTCGGGCTCCCGTCCGGGGTCGAAGAGCGCTCCGCGCTCTTGCCCATCCACTCCCTCTCATCCATCTGCTCCCTCTCGGCCTCGCATACAGAACGATGTCCAAAGATTCGTTGGGACGGATGCACGTGTCCTGAAAGAGAAGTCTAACCCCGTCGCCTGGCGGCACGAGAAGCGGGTTAACGTTTATGTTGGCCAGGAGGTCATCTATACAACTATAAAGGGTTACATCACGAGACGTGTGGTATGTGCTCGGTTCGTCTAGGAGGTCCAGTGGCAAAGGGACCAACCCGATCCACTCGAGAATGCAGATCACCACCTCTTGCCGGATGGTAGAAGCTCTGTATTTAAGTTTCCATCTGTTAATGGTTCAGGCTGCGCAATGGCTACCAATGATAACGCAGGGTAGGTGTCTGAAACTGTAGTTGGGGAAGCATCGGTCACATCGCCATGCAATGGAAGGGTTAAGTTCGGAGTAGCACTATCATCCTGACGGCCGGACGGAACAAAGGTTGTAATTGGCTCAATCATTCGATCCAAGTCTGTCTCCCCACTAGCATGCCGAGGGGATTGTGAGGTCGAATGTTTTCCCTTCGCTGGAATAGTAAAGGTACATCAGGAGACGTGTGTGTGTACTCGGGTTCGTCTAGGACGTACAGTGTGGTCCTGCGGCGGATGGATCAATCGGATTCACTCGGGGATTAAATGACAACGCAGGGGTGGGGGGAACCATAGCTCGGCGCCGTTTCTTTGGTCTTGCCGCTTTATTATCTGTGGCGGGACCACGAGGAATGGCCCTGTCATCCAGACGGTCGGAAAAACCAAACAGAGAAGAGGTTGGACTTGGTTCAACAAGTCGACTCAAGTTTGTCCCCGCAGGAGTAACTCTGCTAGCACGCTGAGGGTGTAGTAGGGTCGTAACTTCTTCCTTCACTTGGGTTAGTCGTAATATCAGATTGAATTATAGCACAGACAGACCTGCTTTCTGGTCGATGCCGCAGTCTCTGTTGTAGCTGAGATTTCGGGCGTAGCGAGGCTTCGACTTCGCAAATATACTGCGCCTATAGAGCATGAATATTGGCTACAATAAGATGATGATATAAATATTCGCCTTCCTTAGAGACTATATCGTATTTTTGAGACATCAGTCCCTCAAGACGACCTTCTTGCGCAAGATCCTCGGGCCGAAGCAGATTCTGGGATACACAAAAGTGAGGACTTGACACCGAATGAAGTCCACAACAAACCTGTTCGAGCATAGTAATCCAAACATTGTCATGAGTAACCGCAATGTTTGCAGAAGGCTCCTGAATGACGAGATTGAGCACTGATCTCGCTTTAATTCAACATCGACGGACCTTGTTCAACAAATGTCGATTGATGATGTCAGATGGATGAAAGGCCTGTCGATGCTCTGGTGATCAATGGACCTTCGAAATGGCGAATCCGGCACTAACCTGCGACGCTTCTGGTATACGGTGAATAACGACATGTTCACCGACTGCTAGTGCGCCCTTATTCTGGATCTCATCTCGAGCATCATCGAGCGCCGAATTAACAGCTACTTCGTCCTCCATACCGCTTCCAGAAGATTGGGAAATCTTGTCGGTGGACAGACCACCAAACATGTAGGCCACCCAAGAGTCTGCCGGAACTGCACCGGAAGAACTCGCAGGATTTGGTCGTGTAGAAGGGGCATCTGCCTTGACGCTGATCCACTTTCTGCCGAACACACCGGTCCGGAGTGCGATTTTGAATCCACGGATGAACACAGCCTGATTGGGGAACTCGCATTTTTCTCTAGGCCCAACGCGCCAATCTAGGGCACGCGTCGTATCCCATGTGTATGTGGTTGCGACATCCTCTCCGTCAGCCTGAGCGATCCTGAATTGGGCAGAATAATCTGCGGTACCTGCGGTCTTCTCAAATGCTGCCAAGGACCAAGAAGTGGTTTTATAAAGTCCCGTAATCAAATAAAGAGAGTCATTGGCAATGATCTGGCCAACCTTTTCTTCGGCGAAACGGTACCAATCAGCTCCATGCTGTGTGGCCGCTTCCAAGAAACGATGATGATTCCGTAGGTCGTGGCGATCAGCTCCGTCCGGTAGGATGAGCAACGCGCCTTCACTCGATGACAAGGTAAATTCGTACTCCAGTCCAGGTAGTCGGGTACTGGAGGCCAATTGTCAGTAACATGAGACGATGTCGTCCTCTCGTGACCGAGCGACACACCTCGATGAGCTGTCTGCGGCTTGCCTAGCGGTCCTCGTAAAGTTCTTCACTGAGGAGTTTGCAAGGACGCGACCAGGGTTCTCTGCGTTAACGACTGTTCGGATGTCCATATCACTCAATTGGATAGGCTCGAAATTGTCGGGAACGCCCGTAGCTCGATGGAAAGGATGATCCTGTGGTAGGCAAATGTTGAAAAAGACATCGAAGCAGCCATCCTCGGGAATGACGACGCCGACATCTCCAATTCTGAGACCGTCCCGTCGGTAGGCCAAGAGTTGTTGACTTGGCTCCGGCGTCCACAAAGGATAACCACGAGGAGATAACAGATGTCTCGCATAAACGTCCTGAGGGGATTTAGGCATGTGGGAGATGGTGTCTCAAGGGAAGTCGTCGACCAAGAGGATTGAGTCCGAGATGCTGTGGGATACAGCACAGGTAAGAGAGTGGCCCATTTAAGCACTTCAAGGCCACGGTTTTCCATCATCTTAGTTATAAGACGGTGTTCAAATTAATGTACTAATTGGGTTCGGACTTACTTTGCGGTATGATCTTGGAGGATCGGTTGCATGCAGATTTTGCACGAGACAATTAAACTACCTGTGACCTTGGTCCGCTTCATAGTCTTTGGCAGTGGCCATGTCACCGTGATCGATGGTTCCATCCAAAGCGTCATCCAGAGCGGTACTGTTTACGGAAGTTTGGTCATGTGGCAGTGCAGAATTGAGTGGCTTTGCTCTGTTCTCTGCGGGGCATTGTCCACAAGAAAATGGCGGAATATCGAGTCACAAAGGCAACGTACAAGCGGGCGGAGTGGGAGGGTATA